>CAUYLG010055120.1:0-39614 GCA_963573385.1 Cacajao melanocephalus | reverse complement strand
TGGGATTGCTGGGTCAAATGGAATTTCTCTTTCTAGGTCCTTGAGGAATCGCCACACTGTCTTCCACAATGGTTGAACTACTTGACACTCCCACCAACAGTGTAAAAGTGTTCCTAATTGTCCGCATCCTCTCCAGCATCTGTTGTCTCCAGATTTTTTAATGATCGCCATTCTAACTGGTGTGAGATGGTATCTCAATGTAGTTTTGATTTGCATTTCTCTAATGACCAGTGATGATGAGTATTTTTTCATTTATTTGTTGGTCTCATTTATGTCTTCTTTTGTAAAATGTCTGTTCATATCCTTCACCCACTTTTGAATGGGTTTTTTTGTTTTTTTCTTGTAAATCTGTTTTAGCTCTTTGTAGATTTTGGATATAATTCCTTTGTCAGATGGGTGGATTGCAAAAATTTTTTTCCTATTCTGTTGGTTGTGCGTTCACTCTAATGATTGTTTTTGCTGTGCAGAAGCTCCAGAGTTTGATTAGATCCCATTTGTCTATTTTGGCTTATGTTGCCAATGCTTTTGGTGTTTTACTCATGAAGTCATTGGCTATTCCTATGTCCTAATGGTTTTGCCTAGGTTTTCTTCTAAGGTTTTTAAGGTATAAGGTCTTTTTAAGTTTTTAATCCATCTGGGCTTAATTTTAGTGTAACGTGTCAGGAACGGGTCCAGTTTCTGCTTTCTGCACATGGCTAGCCATCTTTTCCAGCATCATTTATTAAACAGGGAATCCTTTCCCCATTGCTTGTTTTTGTGAGGTTTGTTAAGGATTGGATGGTTGTAGATGTGTGGCATTGCCTCCAAGGCCTCTGTTCTGTTCAATTCGTCTATATCTCTGTTTTGGTACCAGTACCATGTTGTTTTGTTTACTGTAGTTTTGTAGTATAGTTGGAAGTCAGGTAGTGTGATGCCTCCCGCTTTGTTCTTTTTGCTTAGAATTGACTTGGCTATGCGGGCTCTCTTTTGGTTCCATGTGAAGTTTAAGGTGTTTTTTTCCAGTTCTGTGAAGAAAGTCATTGGTAGCTTGATGAGGGGAATAGAATTAAATCTATAAATTATTTTTGGCAGTATAGCCATTTGCATGATATTGATTCTTCCTAATCATGAGCATGGAATGTTTCTCCATCTGTTTTGTGTCCTCTCTGATTTCGTTGAGCAGTGGTTTGTAGTTCTCCTTTAAGAGGTCCCTTACATTCTTTGTTAGTTGTATTCCTAGGGATTTTATTCTCTTTGTAGCAATTATGAATGGCAGTTCGTTCTTTATTTGGCTCTCTTTCAGTGTGTTATTGGTGTATAGGAATGCTTGTGATTTTTGTACACTGATTTTGTATCCTGAGACTTTGCTGAAGTTGCTTATCAGTTTCAGGAGATTTTTGGCTGAGACGATGAGTCCTCTAAATATACAATCATGTTGTCTGCAGATAGAAACAATTTGATTTCCTCCTTTCCTAATTGAATACCTTTATTTCTTTTTCTTGCCTGATTGCTCTGGCTAGAACTTCCAATACTATATAGAATAGGAGTGGTGAGAGAGGGCATCCTTGTCTAGTGCCCGATTTCAAAGGGAATGCTTACAGTTTTTGCCAATATTCAGTATGATATTGGCTGTGGATTTGTCATAAATAGCTTTTATTATTTTGATATATGTTCTATCAATACCTAGTTTATTGAGAGTTTTTAGCATAAAGGCCTTTTGAATTTTGCCGAAGGCCTTCTCTGCATTTGAGATAATCCTGTGGTTTTTGTCTTTGGTTCTGTTTATGTGGTGAATTACGTTTATAGCCTTGTGTATGTTGAACCAGCCTTGCGTCCCCGGGATGAAGCCTACTGGATCGTGATGGGTAAGTTTTTTGATGTGCTGTTGTAATCGGTTTGCCAGTATTTTATTGAAGATTTTTGCATCAATGTTCATCATGGATATTGGCCTGAAATTTTCTTTTTTTGTTGAGTCTCTGCCAGGTTTTGGTATCAGGATGATGTAGGTTGCATAAAATGAGTTAGAGAGGATTCCCTCTTTTTGGATTGTTTGGAATAGTTTCCAAAGGAGGGGTACCAGCTCCTCATTGTATGTCTGGTAGAATTCATCTGTGAACCCATCTGGAACTGGGCTTTTTTGGTTGTTAAACTATTAATTGCTGCCTCAACTTCAGCCCTTGTTATTGGCCTATTCAGTTTTCGACTTCTCCCTGGTTTAGGCTTGGGAGAGTGTAAGTGTCCAGGAATTTATCCATTTCTTCCAGATTTATTGGTTTATGTGCATAGAATTGTTTGTAGTGATCTTTGATCTTGGTTTATATTTCTGTGGAATCTGTGGTGATACCCCTTTATGATTTTGTATTGTATCTATTTGATTATTATCTTTTCTTTTTTATTAATCTGGGTAGTGGTCTATTTTGCTGATCTTTTCAAAAAACTGGCTCCTGGATTTATTGATTTTTTTGAAGGATTTTTTGTCTTTATCTTTTTGAGTTCTGCTCTGGTCTTAGTTATTTCTTGTCTTCTGCTAGCTGTTGAGTTTTTTTAAATCTAGTTCCTATAGCTCTTTCAATTTTGATGATAGTATGTCGATTTTAGGTCTTTCCTTGCTTCTCATGTGGGCATTTATTGCCATAAATTTTCCTCTAGACACTGCTTTAAATGTGTCCCAGAGATTCTGGTACATTGTGTCTTCATTCTCATTGGGTTCAAAGAACATCTTTATTTCTGCCTTTATTTCATTGTTTATCCAGTCTGCATTCAAGAGCCAGTTGTTCAGTTTCCATGAAGTTGTGTGGTTCTGAGTTAGTTTCTGAATTCTGAGTTCTAATTTGATTGCACTGTGGTGTGACAGACTGTTTGTTATGATTTCCATTCTTTTGCATTTGCTGAGGTGTGATTTACTTCTAATTGTTTGGTCAATTTTAGAGTAGGTGCGATGTGATGCTGAGAAGAATGTACATTCTGTGGATTTGGGTTGGGGAGTTCTGTAAATGTCTATTAGGTTTGCTTGGTCCAGGTCTGAGTTCAAGTCCTGGATATCCTTGTGAATTTTCTGTCTCGTCGATCTGTCTAATATTGACAGTGGAGTGTTAAAGTCTCCCACTATTATTTTGTGGGAGTCTAAATCTCTTTGTAGGTCATTAAGAACTTGCTTTATGTATCTGGGTGCTCTTGTATTGGTTTTATATATATTTAGGATTGTTAGCTCTTCTTGTTTTGTTGATCCTTTTACCATTATGTAATATCCTTCTTTGTCTCTTTTGATCTTTGTTGGTTTAAAGTCTATTTTATCACAGACTAGGATTGCAACTCCTGCTTTTTTTTTGCTCTCCATTTGCTTGTTAGATCTTCCTCTATCCTTTGATTTTGAGCCTATGTGTATTCTTGCATGTGAGATGGGTTTCCTGGATACAGCACACCATTGGGTTTGGGCTTTTTATCCAATTTGCCAGTCTGTGTCTTTTGATTGGGGCATTTAGCCCATTTATGTTTAAGGTTAATATTGTTATGTGTGAATTTGATCCTGCCATTTTGATGCTAGCTGGTTGTTTTGTCCATTAGTTGACACAGTTTCTTCATTGTGTCGATGCTCTTTACCATTTGGTACGTTTTTGGAGTGGCTGGTGCTGGTTGTTCCTTTCTATGTTTAGTGCTTCTTTAAGGAGCTCTGTTAAGCAGGCCTCATGGTGACGAAATCTCTGAGCAATTACTTGTTCGTAAGGGATTTTATTTCTCCTTCGCTTATGAAAGTTAGTCTGGCTGCATATGAAATTCTTGGTTGAAAGTTCTTTTCTTCAAGGATGTTGAATATTGGCCCTCACTCTCTTCTGGCTTGTAGGGTTTCTGCTGAGAGATCTGCTGTGAGTCTGATGGGCTTCCCTTTGTGGGTAACCCAACCTTTGTCTCTGGCTGCCCTTAGCATTTTTTCCTTCATTTCAAACCTGGTGAATCTGACGATTATGTGCCTTGGGGTTGCTCTTCTTGAGGAATATCTTTGTGGTGTTCTCTGTATTTCCTGGACTTGATTGTTGGTCTGCCTTGCTAGGTTGGGGAAGTTCTCCTGGATAACATCCTGAAGTGTTTTTCTACTTGAATTCATCGTCTCCGTCACATTCAGGTACACCTATCAAGTGTAGATTAGGTCTTTTCACATAATCTCATATTTCTTGGAGGCGTTGTTAATTTCTTTTTACTTTTTTTCTCTAATCTGGCTGACTCAGTTTATTTCATTGACTTGATCTTCAATCTCTGATATCCTTTCTTTTGCTTGGTCAATTCGGCTATTGAAACTTGTGTATGCTTTGTGACGTTCTCGTGTTGTGTGTTTCAGCTCTATCAATTCATTTATATTCCTCTCTAAGCTGTTTTTCTCGTTAGCATTTCGTCAGGACCTTTTTTCAAGGTTCTTAATTTCTGTGCATTTGGTTAGAACATGATCTTTTTGCTCAGGGAAGTTTGATATTACCCACCTTCTGAAGACTGTTTCTCTCAATTCTTCAGACTCATTCCCCATCCAGCCTTGTTCCCTTGCTGGTGAGGAGTTATGATCCCTTAGAGGAGGAGAGGCATTCTTATTTTGGGTATTTTCATCCTTTTTGTGCTGGTTTCTTCCCATCTTTGTGGCCTTATCTACCTGTGGTCTTTGTGGTTGGTGACTTTCAGATGGGGTCTCTGAGTGGACATCCTGTTTGTTGATGATGAAGTTATTTCTTTCTGTTTCTTAGTTTTCCTTCTAACAGTCAGGCCCCCGTGCTGTACGACTGCTGGAGGTTCACTCCAGGCCCTGCTTGCCTGGGGATCACCTGCAGCGGCTGCAGAACAGTAAGGGTTGCTGCCAGTTTCTTCTTCTATTATCTTTGTCCCAGAAGGATACCGACCAGATGTCAGCCTGAGCTCTCCTTTATGAGGTGTCTCGTTGGTTATACAGGGGTTGGGGAGCTGCTTGAGGGGACAGTCTGTCCTTTATAGGAGCTCAAGTGCTGAGCTGTGAGCTCCATTGTTCTGTTCAGAGGTGCCGGGCAGATACATTTAAGTCTGACGTGGTGGAACTCATAACCGCCTTTTTTTCCCAGGTGATCTGTCCTGGGAAGGTGTGGCTTTATTTATAAGTTACTGTCATTCTGCTGCCTTTTTTCAGAGATACCCTTCCCGGAGAGGTGGTAGCCAATCACAGTCTGCCAGCAGAGGTGTTCCTTAGCTGCTGTGGGCTCTGCTCAGCTGCTCTATGTACTTCCCTGCAGTTTTATTTATGGGGGTATAGTTAGAAGTGTCTCAGTATTGGCGGTCTGCCTCAGTATTGGCAAACTGTCTCTGTAATGGCAGACTCCCTCGGTATTGGTGGATTGCCTAAGTAATGGCAGACTCCCTCAGTAATGGTGGACTGCCTCGGCAATGGCAGACTACCTCGGTAATGGCAGACTGCCTCGGTAATTGTCGAATGCCTTAGTAATGGTGGACTGCCTTGGTAGTTGTGGACTGCCTTGGCCATGGCAGACACCCTTCCCCCCACAGAGCTGGATCATCCTGGGCCCCGTTGTGCTTGTTGTGAAACTCTCAATCCAGAGCATTTCAGATTGCTGGTCTTTGTGGCGGTGGGACCAGCTGAGCCAGATCACCTGGCTCCCTGTTTCAGCACCCTTCTTTTTTCAGTTGAACGGGCAACTACGTCTCTCAGGCATTTCAGTTGCCAGTTGAAGTGGCACCCAGATTTGTGTGAGTTTTTGTGCGAAGACTGGCTGCACTGGCTGTAACAGCAGTGCTGGAGACTCGTGGCACTTTTCCGCTCGGGTATCTCCTGGTCTGTGGGCCCTAAAAATTCGTTTGGAAATGTGGTGATCACTCACCCTCTGCATTTTCACTGGGAACTGCAATCCAGAGGTGTTCTTTTTCAGCCATCTTGGATCCTGACTGCACTCTGTCTTTTCATTGGATAGTTTAGTACATTTACATTTGAAGTTATTATTGATAAATAAGGACTTACATTGCCATTTTCTTATTTGTTTTCTGTTGTTTTGTGGTCCTCTTTTCTTTTATTTTTCCTTCCTGTGTTTCTTTTCGTGAAGGTGATTCTCCCTGGTGTTATAATTTCTTTACATTTGCATATATGTATTTATTATGTTTTTAGATTTGAGGTTACTGTATGTCTTGTAAATACCATTTTATAACCCATTATTCTTAAGTGATGGCAACATGACAATGCTTGCATAAACAAACAAGCAAAAGGAAAACTAATAAAAACTCTACATTTCAAGTTTGTCTCCCTAATTTTTAAAGTTTTAAAATAGTTTTATCTTATTGTACTATATATTTCTACTAATATCTTATTGTACTATTTATGGCTTGAAAGGTTGTCATAGTTATTCTTGATTGGATCATTGTTTAGTCTTTCTACTTAAGAAAAGAGTAACTTACACAACACAATTACAGTGTTATTCTGTTTTCCTGTGTACTTATGATTAACGATGTTATACTATTCTGTGGTTTCCTGTGTAAGTACAGTTACTTGTGAGTTTTGTACCTTCTGATGATTTCTGATTGTTCATTAATGTCCCTTTATGAGTGAATAATTCTTTTTAGCATTTCTTATAGGATAGGTTCGGTGTTGATGAAATGTCTGTTTTTTTTTTTTTTTTTTTTTTTTTTGGAAAGTCTTCATTTTCCAGAAAGATATTTTTGCTAAATATACTATTCTAGGGTAAAAGTTTTTTTTCAGCACTTTAAATATGTCATACCACTGTCTTCTGGCTTGTAAGACTTCCACTGAAATGTTTGTACCAGACCTATTGAAGCTCCATTGTGTGTTATTTATTTTTTTTCCCTTGCTACTTTTGGGATCCTTTATTCGTGACCTTTGGGAGTTTGATTATTAAATGAATTGTATAGTTTTCTTTGAGTTAAATCTCCATGGTGTTCCATAACTTTCTTATACTTGAATATTGATAACTTTCTCTGTGTTGGGAAATTTCTGTTATTATCTCTTTGAAAAAGCTTTCTACCCATCTCTCTCTTTCTCCATCTCCTGTTTAAGGCCAATAAGCATTGTTTTTTATTCCTTTTTTTTCTTTTGTATTCTCTGACTGTGTGTTTTGAAATAGCCTGTCTTTGAGCTAATTCTTTCTTCTACCTGATTAAATCTGCTGTTAAGAATCTCTGATGCATTCTTCAGTATGTTAATTGCATTTTTCAACTCCAGAATTTCTGCTTGAATCCTTTGAATTATTTTAACGTCTTTGTTAAATTCATCTGATAGAATTCTGAATTTGTTGTATTTTGAAGTGTTTTGAGTTTCCTCAACAGCTATTATGAATTTTCTGTCTGAAAGGTCACATATCTCTGTTTCTCCAGGATTGGTTCCAGTACCTTATTTAGTTCATTTGGTGGAGTCATATTTTCCTTGATGGTCTTGATGCTTGTGTAGGTTTGTCCCTGTCTGGGCTTTGAAAAGTTAGATATTTATTGCACTCTTTTACTCTTTGCAATCTAGGCTTATTTTATCTTTCCTTTTCTGGAAGGCTTTTTAGGTATTCGTAAGGACCTCAGTGTTGTGATCTAAGCTGTGTCTGCATTAGGAGGAACTGCCGGTTCAGTACTGCTGTTGTTCTTGCAGATTCATAGAGGTACTGCCTTGGTTGTGTTGAATAAGATCCAAAACAATTCTCTGGATTACCAGGCAGAGACTCTTGTTCTTTTCCCGTACTTTCTCCCAAACAAACAATGTCTTTCTCTTTGTGCTGTGCCACCTGGTGCTGGGGTTGGGCTGACATGGGTATCAGTGTGACTACTATCACTGAAAGTGTGCTGAGTGAGACCTAAAGCCAGTGCAGCACTGGGTCTTGCTTAATGCCCACTGTAACTACTGCCTCTCTACTACCTGTGTTCACTCAAGACCCTAGGGCTGCGTAATCAGCAGTTTGTGAATCTGGCCTGGCCTGTATTCTTCCCTTCATGGCAGCAGGTTCCTCCAGGACCCAGATGGGTCCAGAGATGCAATCTGGGAGGCAGAGTCTAGAGTCAAAAAATCTTAGAAATCTAACTGGTGTTCTCTTCTACTGAGGCTGAGCTGGCACTCAAACCATGAGATAGAGTCCTTCCCATGCTTTCCTTCTTTTTCCACTGGCAGAGGAGCATCTCTCCTTGATCACCACTACCACAGCTCATAGGGAGTACTGTCAGGCTATTGCCAATGTTCGTTTAAGGCCCAAGAGCTTTTCAGTCTATTTGTGGTGAATGCTGTCAGGCCTGAGACTCATCCTTTAGGGCAGTGGGCTACCCTCTGGCCCAGGACAGGTCCAGAAATGCCATCCAAGAGTCAAAGCCTAGAATTAGGGCCCTCAAGAGCCCACTTATTGCTTTATTCTACTCTGGCCAAACTGATATCTGATTTTTGGTTGTTATGAAGGTGGTTTTTTGTGTAGATAGTTGTTAAATTTGGTGTGCCTGTGCAGAGAACAATCAGTGGAGCCTTTTATTTGCCATCTCACTCTGTCCCTCTGGTCCAGTGTTTTCTTAGCTCCAGATCAGGGCTTTTTCCGGTATACCTTGCTGCCTTTCAGCTATACTAAATGATATAGCTGGCTATAACAATGGAAACAAAGACATAACTCCATGGAGTTTTGCACCTTTTCCCCTCCCTTCTTTTTTTCTTTTGAGATGGAGTTTCATTCTTGTTTCCCAGGCTGAAGTGCAATTGCGTGATCTTGTCTCACTGCAACCTCCACCTCCCAGATTCAAGTGATCCTCCTGCCTCAGCCTCCCAAGTGGCTGGGATTACAGGCGCCCACCAACACACCCAGCTAATTTTTTTATATTTTTAGTAGAAACGGCATTTCTTCTTGTTGGTCAGGCTGGTCTTGAGCTCCCAACCTCAGGTGATCCACTGGCTTTCTCCCAAAGTGCTGGGATTACAGGTGTAAGCCACTGTACCCAGCCTTTTTCCTTCTCTTCTTAGGACTGTTCATTTTCCATTCCTTTCACTTTGGTGGACCTGTTTCTGAGGAAGCTTCTTGACAACCTGGAATCCCTCTAATATATTTTATATAGTGTCTCCCAGATGGACTCTTACTTATGGTATTTCTAAGATGGTGAGGTGTATGAAAAAAGTGTGAAGTATTAGGAAAAGAGCAGAGAACAGGGACTGGAGTAGCTAAGAAAGGAGTAGTCAGTAGTAGACTACCATGCATAATGGAGTAAACTGTAGATAAGAGGTAAAGAAGAAAAGAGAGTTTACTGAAGTTGAAAGGTAAGAGCAAGTATGAAACAGAAAAGTGTGAGGAATAGGTAACATCTAGTCTTCTCATCTACAAAGCATGAATAATACTTATTCTGCTTATCTCATAATATTTTTGTAATGACTTCAGGGAGAAAAGGTTTTTGAAGCCTCTGAAGCATAGTGTACTATTAAGGGGATGATGCTTGATGATGATGGTAATTGTTAAGCATGTAATAAAGGAAAATAAATGGTAGGGAGATAGGGCAAGCATAGAAAGTACAGTGACTGCAAAAAGCATTGGTATTATAGAAGGGAGGAAGTTAGATATGTATGGAAAGAGAAAATGAAGTACATACTAGGTAAAAAAATCAAAAAGGATGCAATAATTTGCATGTGCTTATTTTAGCACACTAAATGGAAGGAATGAATAATTTGGAGGTGCTACTTTACCATATTGTTTAATAGTGGGAATGACTGGAATTGAGGAGGGACCTTGTATCAGCCATTTGAGAGATTATCAATACACTTTTTTTCCCTTAGCTTTAACAAGTCAGAGAAAGCAGATAGATTTGATAGAGAATACATATTAAAAATTGACAATAATTTTACAAATTTATAATATAGTTATTAAGAAATATTAATTGTCCTTAGCAAACTCAAAGCAGGTGCCTAGGTTGACTGGTTGAGAAGATACTATTTGTTGGTGCTTCTGGTGAATGTCTAGGAAAGGAGACTGTTTTGGTATTTGCTGCTTTCTTGTTCACTGATTGTAGTGTGTGTTTATTTGGCCATAATGTTCTGTCCCTCTGGTCCTATGTTTTTTAAATTCCAGATCAGGGCTTTTTCCAGTATACTCTGCGGCCTCTCAGCTGCCGTCTTATCCAGGAAGTTGAAATTGAAATGTGTTAGAATGAATGATGTAGCTCTTAAGACAGGGGTTAAACTTTGTTTAAACTAGGCTTTGTTTTTTCAGTTAATCTCAATGTATTAATAGAACAGCCTTTGTAATGAAAACGACATGAGTAGTAGCATGGGAATGAATGGGGTGACCAGTATTATTGGATCGAAGAGAGTTTGCATTGTTAACTTCTCTTTATATTCCATGCTCTTTTCCTATCAATTCTCTTGCAGTTTCTGTATGTCCTGACATATCTTTCTGCTAGCCTTTGGATTGCAAGTTCATCAGCCTAGACCACTTTCTCTTCTTCACCAAAGTAATTTTTACTCACTTTTCAGGGTTTATATCAGCTTTCACTTTCAAGAACCTTCCTTGACTTATTAGGTTAGGATGCCTCAATCTTGTACTATTGACATTTTGAGCCAGATAATTCTTTGTTGTAGGGTCATCTATGTGCATTATAGGTTATTTATCAGCATCTGTGGCCTCTACCATCTAGCATCTCCTACAGTTGTGACAAACAAAATTGCTAAGGGTTGAGAATCACTGATACAGGATTCTTTGATGGTAGAGACTAAAGATGCTGATATCAGTGATTCTCAACCCTGGGCAATTTTGTTGTGACAAACAACCAAATTGAGTATCACTGATATCAGCATCTGTGGCCTCTACCATCTAGCATCTCCTACAGTTGTGGCAAGCAAAATTGTCCAGGGTTGAGAATCACTGACACAGGTTAAGAAATTAGAACTCTCCTTACACATCTTCATTCCATTTCAGTGATATTTTGGGAAGAGAAAGTTAACTTGCTTACTCTATTTTTTCCATTTTGTATAAAAAATGTGCAATTAAAGGCAATGGGACAGTTCTCTCACTTTCTTTTAGTTATTTCTGTTTCTTGAATGTTACAAGTTTGCTTCTTCTTCAGCATCTTTACACTTTTTCTTTCTTCTACCTCTAATGCTCTTTGCCTATATCTTCACAGAATTTGCTGTCTCCCTTAACTCAGGGATCAGATAAAATGTCAATTCTTCAGAGAATTCTTCTCTAGTATCTTATCTAAAGAAGTACCTCCTTTCTCAATCTCATTCTCTGTTTCATCTTCATAGCGCTTATTACTACATGTCATTTATATTTGTATGAATATGCATAGGCTTACCGTTATGCCAGAGGAACCCCAAATTAACTTGACCAAACAATAAAATGTATTTCTTATTCTGATCATAGTTTTGGGTTTACTAGAGACTCATCTAGTCATTTAGGGACTCAGCCTCTTTCTTATGTATGCCTCCTCCATCTGCTAAGATCGTGTTTTTCTGTTTTTGGCTGGTGAATGGGGAAAGAGTATGGAGGATTATGTTTGAAAGAAGGTCTGGAAATGACATAATCCCTTTTTCTTATAGATATGTTACCTAGAGGTCAGTCATGTGACCTTATCTAACTGCAAGGGAGACTGGGAAATGTAGTTAATTATATACCCAGGAGAGAAGAAGTGAGATTGGGTGGAATTATATCATGTCTACCATAGTATTATATATTTATATATTTATTATGTATCTCTCCAACTAGAATATAGATTCCATAGAGGCAGAGATTTTGACTTTTTTTTTTCCCTATGTCATAACAAGCATGTAGACAATGTCTGGCAGATAAGTGGCACCCAATAATATTTGCTGCAAGGGCCCCTGAATGAGTGGTATCTATCTGCTATTGTCTTCACACTTAGAACTTTTCCTGGTATGCAGTTGGCACTCAATTGTTTATTGAATGAATGAATGCATGAATGAGTAGTGGTTTTGAAATCAGAGCTGGATTGTAATTACAGTCTTTTCACTAATTTGCTGTGTGATATTGGGAAAGTTAACTATTTAAGCCTCAATTTTTTTCTTATTGGTAAAATGAAGGAATGAAGAACTACTCCCTAGGATTTTTCTATTATACAAAAAAATATATAAAATGCTTAGGCCATTGTCTCACACATCACAAGTTCTCATAAAGTAGTAGCTATATATATATATATATATATTTTTTTTTTTTTTTACCAAAATCTACTTTGAATCCTGATTGATTCATTTTGCCTTCAGTGGTTCAATATGCCTAATTTTCACATCTTTAAACTTATTGAAATGATATAAGCATAATCTGAGAGAGCTTCTACATTTGTATTCCTTAATCATTTATTCTTCCATTCATTCAAGGGTTTATAACTTATTTATTCTATTTAAGATACTTTGTTAGGCAATGTGAGGAGACAAGAAAAGTGAATTATCTATTGTGAAGTTTAAATTTAGAAGATTATAAAACTTGATTATTTCTGTATTTAGGTACATAGTCATAGATACATACAGGAGAGATTTTATTTTTTATTTTAAAGAAATATACTTAGTTTCTAATAAGAGACTTTCAGGGTCTTATTCATGGGAATTTCTTATTAGTCTTTTAATACAACTACACTTATCATTATTTGAATTCCTTTTAGAGTATCATCTCAAGATATGAAACATAGGTTTTTAAAATAAGATAGTCTTTATCAGTAGTAGTATGGAAATGACTTTTAGCCATCATAATACAAGTTTATTTTCCCACTCGTATATTGGAAAATGCAAAATATGTCATCACTTCAGTTAATTGAAAAAGAATAAAAGTATTATTTTATTAGTCAGTTCATGAAAATGCTTATTTATTTATTTAAGATAGGGTCTTGCTCTGTTACTCCAGGCTAGAGTGAGGTGGGGTGGTGAAAGCTCTCTGAATCCTTGAACTCCTGGGCTCAAGTCATTTTCCTGCCTCAGCTTCTGGAGTGGCTAGGACTACAGATGGGTGCCACCACACCTGGCTAATGAAAATGTTAAAAGCAAACTTGTTCACCTTTCAGAAAGTAACTCATTTTTCACCATCTATATGAGGTCTTTCTGATGAGTTCATCTCTAATCTTGTGTAGTATATAGTTTGTTATTTAATTATCTTTAATTGTTTAACAGTTATTGTGAACAACTGAACAATTTGTTTCACATATATTGATTGAATCCTCTCAACTTCAGAATAAGCATATTTAGAACAGAAGCCACATACTTTATTTATTTTGCTTTTTGTTATTTTTAACTGGCTGAACATGTAGTAGATACTTAGTAAGTTCTTTGAATTATAGACTTTTATTGGTTACTAAAAGGCCATCTTGTCCAACTTCCTGCTCAAGAAAGATGCCATTTTCCAGAAAAACCAAGTATTAATTAGTCTCTGCTTTAACTGCCACTTATGAAAAAGGACAGCAGTTTACTAGGGTATCTTATTTCACTGTTGGAAGGTTATATTCATTAGACTTTTGTGTATTTTTTCATCTATTGAGCTCAAATCTACCCATTGGTGGCTCTTTATTCAATCTAATAGTGCAAGTCTGGTAGCCTAGTCCTTCTTTTACTTGTCAACTCTTCAAATTTTTGAAGAGAGTTGTATCCCGTTAGTTTTAATCTTATTTATTTATTTATTGACTTTTATTTATTAATTATTAGGAGTAGCTACTCTGTTGTGGTTGTGAAGACAAATTTGTTATTGTAACTAATTTTTTTTAGCTTTTTATTGGATATGAATTTCATAAGACTCAATAGGTCATGGTTCTTTCCGTGTATAAATACTGTAATTATGTATTCCTTAAATTGTTATATGTGAAATGGACCAAAGTTCTTCAACTATGGTCTGATCAGTACATAATGCATTAAAACTTATTCTACACGTTCAGAACTAACTTCTGTTAATGTTATGGTAAGTTTTGTTAATTTTTTATAATATCGATCAATTAAAACTTAATTACTTTTTTCACATTTCTTTCCAGTAGGCTGGATGAATATTCATGCAGTTGATTTCTTGCACAAGCTAAATGCAAGATCTATGTTTATATTTGTTAATTTGGTTAACATTTTTCTTATGAAGATAGTTTGAATCTGGAGTCTGACATCTATGCTCATAGTTAGCCTCCCTTCTGAAAATATCTGAAAAAATTATGTAACACTTATTTTTTCTAAGTCTTGAATAAAAATGTTGAACCTGTTTGAGTGATCAGTTATTCCTAGGAATTGTGAGAATTTAGTATTGCCATGTTTGAAGTTGCAGTTTTTTATTTTTATCATCTTTTCTCTCATATTCACTTGTTATCATTGATCCATTTGTAAGAGAAATGTATTCCTAAGAATGGGTTGCAAGAATTAGGGGAGTAACAACATCTAATTGTTCGATATGCCATGTGGATATCTCTCATTTTCACCTCCACTGTTTTTGCTTTTGTTCAGACCATCATTATCTTTTATTTAGACTATTGTTTTGGTCTCCCAACTGCATTCGCTGTCCAGTCTCATTGTACAATGTTAATTCTCCAATTAATTGTTCATTTTACTGCCAGAGGTGTATTTCTATTGTACAAATACTGAAAATATTCACTACTTAAGATTCATTCATAATTTTAGTTGTTTATGGTATAAAGTACACATCTCTTAATACCGATATAAGGTTGTTTGTAGGCTGACTTCTATAATTTCTCCCAGCTGTTCTTTTGAATCTTTGGGCCTTTCATTTTAGAACAACTTATCTTTTCCAGAATCACAACTTCATACCTTGGATGTCTTGTGGGTATCTACTGAAGACTCAGTTCAAATATCATGCTACCTTTTCTCTAAAAAAAAAACCTATCTGGATTCTTCTCCTTTTCCCAACATAGGGAGTTTTTTTTTTTTTGTTGTTGTTGTTGTTGTTTTGTTTGTTTGTTTGTTTTTCTTCTTTTAGATCTCCATTCTACAATGTGCATATATATATATATGTCACAAAATTTAAAGCACTTTATTACACTTGTTTCCTACACCTTCCTTTCCTGTACTCCTTGAAGGATATCCTAAGTCTTCATATCTGGATCTCCAGCACTTATCACAATGCCTACCACAGAGTGGGTACCTAGTAAACGATGAGGGAAATTAATGAGACCCATCAAATTCCTTTGATAGACCTCAATTTGGAGAACATTGTGCTGGAACTCTCAATATTGAATCTGGCAGAAATAGATTAAGAAAACTAGCCAGATGTTGTTAAGGGTTCTGTTTTTAGCATATAAATTAAAATTTCATTTAGAAGTACAAGTCTAATTTGGGAACCAGAATGCAGTTGTAGAGCTTGACAAGATTACATATGTAAATTCTCCAAAGGCTGATCTGTCATTATGCCTTCCTGAAACAGTGCCGTCTGTGTGGAGGGAGAATGGTCTCTGCTTCTGCATGACAGAGTGAACCATCCCAGACTTCTTGTGCCTCTAACACTCTTTCCTCCCTTATTTATTTACCACACTTCACCTACTGTGTTCAGATCATCATCACAGAGGCAGCTTGTTTTCTCCTCTCTGTGAAAATACTCTGGGCTTTGAGCCTCAAGGCTATATTGTACCACTGCTTTGCTTTATATGTTTCAGAGATGGGGTTTTACTCCCTTCAGGATAAAATTTAACCTTCTTAGCATGTCATACCATGCCTTCCATGATCTAGATACATTGTCTCTCTCTAGACTCAGACTAATATTTTGTTCTGTACATATTCTTCCTGGAACTCATTTTCACACATATTTTAAGGTAGTTGAGGTGGCATGCTCTCCAGGAAGCCTTTTGTGAGGAAGGGGTAGATGCTGTTTCTCTGAATGCAGGTATCTCCATTAAAAGTATAGAAAGAATATATAGTTATTTGCACTATAACTAGCACATAAATGGAAGGTTAGTATTTAAGTGACTGGTTGGGAAGTGGACGTTAAGGCATATGTAATTAAGTATAATACAAAATAGTATAAGATGTAAGTGATTCCCAAAGGAAGGAAATCACTTACTGTAAAAGGTTGGAAAACTGTATGCAAACTACTCTTTCAGGGAAAAATAGGCCACTATTTTTTTCCCCCACAACTATATGATGAAAACAAAGAAGTCCAAGACCATCACTTGCTGAATTTAGGCTTATTCATGGTCATATGACCCAAAAATAGCCAAGAAAGAATTTAGCCTTGGGTCTACATTTCTTCAAACTCTGTGTTACCAAACTATCCTGTCTGTACTGAATTTTCTCTTCTGAATAAATAGAACATTTTTCATTATATATTTTATTGTTTTTAGTATAGTCCTTAGCTAGATGGTCAACTTTTTGAGACTATAGTATTTGTTTGCAAATCTTTATTCTTTTATTGAGTGATAGGTTGATTTACAGCTTATGTGTCTTATATCGTGTCCTTACTTCTGGGCACAAGATAGGGTGGGTGCAAAAATAGATCTTCAATATATATTTGGTAATTGAAACATCCTCTAATTGATAGTAGCTTAACAAACCAAGATATCTTATTTGTGTTGTAGACATAATGTGACTAGAGAGAATTAGGGTATGTATATTTGAGATTTTTTTTTAATGTTTAGGGTTTTTTGGTGAGTTCTTGCAGTATATCTTATAGATAGATTTTCAATGAGAAGTGACATGGAAAGATTTTATAAAATGCTAGGAAGAAGCTATATAATGGGTACTAGTTCACTGAGACTAAGGTTCCCAAACATATAGATTCACTTTCCTAAAACATCCACAAGTAGAAATGTTAGATTTATTCTCTTGGCTGAGAATTTGTGGATTAAGACTCATCTTTAATGTAGTTTTCTCTCAAAATTATGAAGCCCTCGAAATATGGCTTCATAAGGGAACTTTTGACAGACTCATTTAACTACATGTCACTTATACATAGAGGTAATTTGTTACCACTTCAAAGCTGTTTTAGCTTCTGAGGTGAAATAAATGTCATATACAAAGATCAATTTTAATTAATAAGCTGTTTTCTTCATTTTTGACCAATACAAATTGCTTATAACTTGTGTGAAGTAGTTTTCAATATAAAAATAAAACAAATTGAGCTTTTGTCACATCCATCAGCAGCATAACCCATTTAAATGTCAAAAATTCTACACAGCCCTGAAGTGTATTTCTAGATGTTTCAGCAGGCCTATTTATAAGAGTGAAATAAGATTATAATTATGTTATTTCACCAGGTACATGCTACATGTATAGATATACATTTTTCTTTGTTCCCTCTGTCCCAAAATATGTTCATAATTTTCTTGCTAAATATTCATTATTCATACAGTATTTTTTAAAGACTGTAGAACCAATTTCATTAAGGCACATAATAATAATAACATTATTAGAATGAAACCTTTACTTCTGTAAAGATAAACTACAATTATTTTATCTTTCATCTCTAACTTTCTTAAATAGAAAAAAGTCATTGTTTTATTCTGTCTCTATGTTTGGGGACAAGTATTTTGCATACTATGATAAGGGTGTTTTAGTGTGTAATTTTACCTGGATGCTATAGTATTCAGTGTGACTTTAAAGAAAAAGATTTTCACCAAGATATTTTTCATGGATTTAAATTTAAATGATTTATTTTTTTCCTGAATCTTTATAGAATTGAATTTTTTATTCTTTTCACTAAATACATTTTCTTTAAGATACAGGTGTCTTAATAATAGTAATGATAATAATGATGACAATAATAATAACCAATGACTTGAGTGAATACTATGTTCTAAGTAATTTACATGTGTTTTATATAACCTTCAGAACAATATTGTAAGGTAAGGAAACAGGCTCAAAGTAGTTAAATTACTTAACAAATGTTATACTGCAGTATGCATCTGAGGTAAGTGAATTCAATCTTAGATCTATGTGACTGTGAAATCCATATTCTTACTAATTTACACTGCCTTAGCTAAATGTGGAGCATTTTGAAAGAAGAGTAAAGAGTTTGAATCTGAAAATATGGGCAAAATAACTATGTGGTTGGACATTAAAATGCACAGAAGTCAAGAAATTAAAAGTTATTCCATAGCAACAATAACTTTGCCAGCTGATTTTGTACAGCCGTAAATGTCACTATTTTTAACAGTTTTATGTGCATGTAGAATGTAATTGAGATACGATATCTCTGAAAATAATAACTCGGTATTTCCTGGCTTGTACATTAAAATAATCAAGCATTATATTGAATTAACACTGCAGGCTTAGTTTTTATTCCTCCCTTTTTGTATCTGTGTCCATACATGAATGTTTTGTAGTGCCTTTTTTTTTTTTTTTTTACTATTTGATCTCATTATAACTATTTGTCTTAAAACACTGTAAATATAAATATGCTGTTTGTTCTTTTGATGATTTAGAATACAACATGTCTACTATGCTCTTGACAGATAAGCAAAACACAATATTTAGTGTTCAATTCAAATTAGGTCCTAAAAGTCCTTTTTTTAGTTTAGTAATTCAATGACTTTTTATAGATTGCTGACATTGTGCTAAGAATTAGGTCATACATAGGGTGGAGCGAGGGAAAGTAGTGATAAAAAGAGATTAGACTCTTCTAAGGAGAAATCACAATCACTAGGAGTACAAAGATACACATAATTAAAAATGAAAAGTAATAATTCTGTAAGAAAGGTATAAACAGTATATTGTAGCAACACAGTGGAGCAATGATTACCTTTGCTTGGGGAAGTCAAATAAGACTTCCCAGAGGAGATGACATTTTATGCAGGTCTACAGGTTGAATGGGATTTCTCCATAAGGAAAAACAGATATGCATGTATCCAGGCAAATAGAAACCATAATAAAGAGTTCCAACATTTGTATTTGTGTGTAGAATCACTATAAACCTAACTGCTACAAATGTTGACTGATAACGGTAGTGTTGTGTTAATAAATCAAATATAATGAATGACAATGTGTTTGGTGATAGGATTTTCTAAAATGATGATAGTTTTGGATAAAATTATGAACATATCTACTATAACCTTTCCTTGGTTTACATCTTACTTGCATTATTGAAAAAAATAGAGTTTATTAAAGCCATGCAAAATGTTTTGCATGTATGTGTAAACAGAGATAGATACTAAACTCACATATTTCTAAATAGGGTTTTTGCATAGCTGAATATCTGGTGGGACTTTTGGAATTTCTATAGGACTCTCCTCTGCTTTGTGGTGCATCTAGCAACCCTAATCTCCACCAACCAAATGCCATTGTTGCTCTTGCATCATTATTAAAACAAAAAATGCCCTAACAAATTTCTAAAATGCTACACAGGCAAACTGCTTACATTGATAACCACTTCAACAGAATATTTAAAATAATAATAGAAGTAACAAAAATTGTTAGACAGAGAAGTGAAGTGGAGAATAATGTAAAGAAACTATTTTCTTATTTTTTTCTAGGAGAGTTTCAATATATGCTGTTTGATAATGATAAATTAAGATATAGATGTATAAAATTGTTCTGTAGAATAATACTTAAGAAACAAAACAGAAATGATTAAGAGCGTTTGCATCTAGGGAATGAGAATAGGATTTTAGTGCATATGAGTCATAGGTAATTTTACTTTTTTCAATATTTATACTTTTAATTTTACATATATATATGTAAAACAAGTAGACTTAATTCTCTGACATTACAATGGATTCTGGCCACTTTCACTTTTAAGCATTTAAAGATAAAATTGGGTTGTAATTTAAATATAACAACTTATATCCATTTTTTTAGCATACAATTTAATGAGTTCTGGCAAATATACACTCTCATGTAACCTTCACTGTAATCAAAATGTATAACATTTTCATCACCCTAAGAAGTTCCCTTGTTCCTTCTCCCAGTTGACAACCTCCACTTCTTTCATGGTTTAGACTTTTTGTATCTCATCTTAGAAATATTTGCCTACTCCAAGATTGCAAAGATATTTCTGTGCTAGAAGTTTTATAGTTCTAATAATAGGTCTGTGATCAATTTCAAGTTGATTTTGTGTTAGGGATAGGATAAGGTTCAGTTTTTCTAGCATTATTTGTAGTAAAAAGCTATTTTTTTCAGGTTAAATTACCATTGGAGCTTTTTTGGAGCTTCATTGCCCATATGCATATGGATGTATTTCTGGACTTTCTGTTTTGATCCACTGGTTTATGTCTACCTTAATGTCTATACTGGTTTTGGTGGTGTTATATTAAGTCTTGATTTCATGTAATGTAAGTTCTCCAGTATTTTCTTGTTTTTCAAAATTGTATTGGCTATTAGAGATCCTTTGAGTTTCCATATAAATTTTACAATCAACTTGATTTCTATAAAAAATTCTTGCTGATTTTTTTTTTCTCAATCAATTTAGATGTTTATTTTGCCCAGGTAAAGGTATGCCTGGAAGAACTAAACACAGAATTACAGAAACAGCCTGTGTTCTGTGCGTTTCTCCAAAGATGACTTTGAGGGCTTCACTATTTGAAGGGAAGAAGTGGGCTGTACAGGAAACGGGGAGGGTATGGTAATCCACAGTTTGCAAGAGAAAAGGATCAAGTATGAGAATAGTCAATTATATTTTTGTCTCACACTCAGTAAATTGGCACTTTACATAAGATAAGGTGAACATAGAGTAGCTACCTGTGGTGATATTTGACCTTTTGTCTGTAGCTATCTGCTTAGGAACAAAAGGTAAGGTAGCTTCTTGTCTGACGCAATTTTCAGCTTAATTTTTTTTCTTTTGGCATAGTGAATTGAGGTCCCAAGTTTTTGTTTTCCTTCACATTTCTCCCCTTTTCTTTTTAAAATCTCCCAGAGAAAGTATTTTAGAAGAAAATGAGGCTCTGGTCTCAGACTTTGTCTGATCTCTCCTGGCTAGGACAGTTTATTCCTAGATAGATAGATCCCATGTTGTTAGGAAAGCTTATTTTTAGCAGGTTGTGAAGTCTCATGTACCCACAAAGAAAAAAGTAGGGAGAAGAGAGAAAGAAAGCAGGCAAACAAAAAGGGAAAACAATCCTGGAAACCTGATATAGGCCATATTACTTTGAAGTCCATACATCAGTAGGCAGGTATGAAAGTTTATATATATATATATATATATATAGCTGTTATTTTCTTCCAAAATGTAACTTGTCTAGCTTCAGTTCACAGGACTTTCAGAAAAGTACATCTTAAAATGGGGAAAAAAAGGGAAAAGGAAAAAAGGAAAAATTGAAAACATTATTTTGGAGACTTGTAGCCAGGAAAAAATTTTGAATTCAGTTTAAATTGTAGAAAATAATAAAAATGGAAAAACAAGGCTAGAATCTAATAAGAGGCATACTGTAGTTTATTTTCAAATACACTTTTTTCTCTCCAGTTCTCTAATTTTGTTAAAGACAAAATTATAGTAGTATCAACTTATTTGTCACATAAGTTTTAGTCCTATTATACTTGGCTTGATTATTTTCATAAAAAGCAGCAAGAATAATAATTTGCCATATAGGTTCTCTCTCTTTTGTTAAATAAAATTGGCTTTGCTGTGACCTTTTTTATAAGGACTTTAAGATCTTTTTAAAAGCCTTGAGCCCAGCCAAAGATTTATCTGTGCCTGCAGATACTGTGTGAGTTGGGTAACTTTCTTTTGAGGTCCCAAGAAAACTTGGGGTTCCTGGACCTGTAAGAAAATGGCATTTTCTTCTTGACCATAAGTCAGGAACTTGTAAGGGACAAGAGATGTGGCAAAGTTTTCTAAGGGGCTTTTATTTTTCCATAGATCAGCCTCGTTTTTCTCAATGCAATTTGAAAATATGCCATTCCGGTCAAAGCCTTGGTTAAATAACCAGTATCTCCAATTATGTCCTTTTATAAAAGAAAATAGATTATTATTGAACTTTTATGAATAATTATATTATCATAAATTAGGGATGCTCACAAAATAGTTTCCAAATTTTGGAGAAATTAGGTTGAAAGAAAGGAATTATGTTTTAAATTTTGCTCATAAGAGTCTACTTTATTGTTAAAGGCTGTCAATAGCTTAAAAAAGTTTTTATTGGCTCTGAAAGACAAAAAAGAATTAGCAAATATTACAAAGAAAAAAATCACAAAATATTATTTTAATTTTCTGTTAATTCACTTCATGTAATTAATGCCTCTTCATCTCAATATTGGATCAACAATCCTTATGAATGCATCAGCTGTCCATGAGAATCCTGGGAGTTTTTCTCTCTATTTCAATGGCACAGTCTCTAAAGTTATCAGAAACCTGTATTTAAGAGTGTTCCTCAGATTTCTAGAGCTGATTATAAATTCCCCTATGCAAGGATCAAAGTAAAACAATTATGGATGACAAAAGTCTTAGAACAGCCATGGTTAAAGACACAATTGACAAGAAAACTTGGTTACTTCTGTGCCATACAACAATTTTACATAATAACCATAATTGCTACTGATAACAAGTTAGGACATAACAGAATCACAGGAATCTCATACAATTTTAAAACACATACTAATAACAATTTATATAAATATAATCCAAAGAAGGTTAAACAACATTTTATATTTGATAGTGCTTCCTGTGTGATTTTATTATACCAAAGAAGCTGAATATATCTATTTTGGACTTCAGGTGACTTAATGTCAAAAAATTAATGAGTACAAAAGGACCCCATGTAGAATTTGATTTTGGAAAGTTTGTGAAATATCAAAACTTTAAAATACTTGACATCACAGAATATGGTCACAGGTCATTATAAAAAAAAGTCATTCACTCAGTCAAAGTGATAACTCTAAGGTTTCAACAGGAAAGGCAAAAACTTATTTTTTGAGAAAGGAGACTTACTTTCCTAAACAATAAGCCCTAATAAATACATCATGGGGGCAATTAAATCTGTCTCTCAACTCTTATAAGCAAATTTATTAAATTTTAATAAATATGTTGACCATAAGATATGTATTTTTAATAAATTTTTAAATAATATTTTATAGCTTTTAAATTAAAGAGTGGGTTAATATTCCAAGAAAACCTTGTTAATCTCATACAGGGTCCCAGATGCTGGTATTGCATAGTATGCCTTTTATATTAATATTTGATTTATAGAGAAACTCTGAACTAATTTTAACTCTCAAAATTGGCCCTTACAATTTCACATGCCCACCTCTTCCATGATAGTCTCTGGGCCTAGAGGGGTTGAATAGTTTTATTTTCTGGCCCCATGTCTCATGAATGCAATTTATTTTGATGATTATTTTCTTTTATATCCAAAGATGAGGTCTTATTAACTGTTTTGGCTGAACCATTTGACTTCTTCATCAGCAATGCTCAAAGGTTCCAATATTTCAATTTCTCCACATGCTCGTCAACATTTGTTATTTTGTTTAATTTTTTTTATAATAACCATTGTAGTGGGTGTGAAGTGGTAACCTATGCTGGTTTTGATTTGCGTTTCCTTAATGACTAGTGATGTTGAACATCTTTTCATGTGCTTAGTGACTATTTGCATATATTCTTTTGAGAAATGCTTATTTAAATCTTTTGCCTATTTTTAGAAATGGCTTTTTTTTTGTTGTTGAAATCTTATAGTTCTTTCTCTTATTTTAAAATTTTTTAACTTTTAATTTATAAGGGTACATTGTAGATATATGTATTTATGGGGTACATGAGATGTTTTGATACAGGCATGCAATGTGTAATAATCATATCATTAAGAAGGGCACTCATCCCCTCAATCCATTTATCCTTTCTGTTACAAACAATCCAATCATACTCTTTTAGTTATTTAAAAATGTACAGTTAAGTTAAAGTTATTATTATTTTGTTGTTGATTTAAAGGTTAATATTTTTATTAAGTATCATACAATTGACCTCCACAATTGCAGTATAAACATACAATTTCACTAACAGAGTGTGTAAATTTCATTTCTTTATATTTTCATTAATCCCTGTGATTTTCATTTAAAAACAAAAAATTAAAATTATTTTATTGTAAATGGCCAAAAGATTGTGTTTTCATTAATCATCTTTAAAACTGTGTGATTTCCCATCCAGTTACATGATATCTCCTCATGAAATTCCTACCTAAAAGTCTTGCTTTTTAAAATTTATACAACATACATATTTATGGAGTACATGCGATATTTTGACATGCACATGTAGTATACAATGATCAAATCAGAATGATTGGGATATCAATTACCTCAAACATCATTTCATTTATTATGTTGGGAACAGTCCAGATCTTCTCTTCTAGCTATTTGAAATATACAAGAAATTGTTGTTAACTATACTTGCCGTATTACGCTATCAAACACACTAGGTCAATGTGTATGTTTGTACTCATTAACCAACTTCATTCCCCCATCCTCCTCCTCTTTCTGTTCTCTAGTAACTACAAATTCCGTAAGATCCACTTTATTTTTTTATTTTATTTTTAGTTCCGAGGTACATGTGAAGATGTGTGGGTTTGTTACATAAGTAAACATGTGCCATGGTGGTTTGCTGCACCTGCCAACCTATCACCTAGGTATTAAGCCCAGCATGCATTAGCTATTTATCCTGATGCTCTCCCTCCCACTGTACTCAACTCCCAACAGGCCCATGTTTGTGCTGTTCTCTTCCCTGTGTCCATGTGTTTTCATTGTTCAGCTTCCACTTATAAGTGAGAACATATGGTGTTTAGTTTTCTGTTTCTGGATGGGTTTGCTGAGGGTAATGGCTTCCAGCTCCATCCCTGTCCCTGCAAAGGACGTGATCTCATTCCTTTTTATGGCTGCATAGTATTCCATGGTGTATATGTACCACATTTTCTTTTCCCAGCCTGTCACTGATGGGCCTTTGGGTTGATTACATATCTTTGCTATTGTGAGTAGTGCTGCAGTGAACATGCACGTGAATGTATCTTTATAATAGAATGATTTATATTCCTTTGGTTATATACCCAGTAATGGGATTGCTGGATCAAATGGTATTTCTGGTTCTAGGTCTTTGAGGGATTACTACATTGTCTTCCACAATGGTTGAACTAATTTACATTCCCACCTAAATTGTAGAAGTGTTCCTATTTATTCACAGCCTAACCAGCATCTGTTCTTTCTTGACTTTTGAATAATCACTATTCTGAATGGCAGGAGATGGTATCTCATTGTGATTTTGATGTGCATTTCTCTAATGATTGGTGACATTGAGCTTTTTATCACCTATTTGTTGGCTGCATAAATGTCTTCTTTTGAGAAGTGTCTGTCATGTCCTTTGCCAACTTTCTAATGGGATTGTTTCTTTTTCTTGTAACTTTGTTTAATTTCCTTATAGATTCTGGATATTAGATGTTTGTCAGATAGAGAGATTGCAAATTTTTTTTCCCATTCTGTAGGTTGCCTGTTTACTCTGATAATGATTTGTTTCTTATGCTGTGCAGAAGCTCTTTAGTTTAATTAGATCCCATTCATCAATTTTTGCTTTTGTTGCAATTGTTTTTGACATTTTCATCATGAAATCTTTGTTCGTGCCTATGTCCTGAATGGTATTGTCTAGGTTTTCTTTTAGGGTTCTTATACTTTTGTGTTTTACATTTAGGTCTTTAATCCATCTTGAGTTAATTTTTATATAAGGTGTAAGGAATGGGTCCAGTTGCAGTTTTCTGCGTATGGCTAGACAGTTTTCCCAGCACTATTTGCTAAATAGGGAATCCTTTTCTCATTGCTGGTTTTTGTCAGGTTTGTTGCCAATCAGATGGTTGTAGTTGTGTGAGTTCTCTATTCTGTGCCATTGGTCTGTTTTTGTACCAGTAGCATGCTGTTTTGGTTACTTTAGCCTTGTAGTGTAGTCTGAAGTCAGGTCGTGTTATGCCTCCAACTTTGTTCTTTTTGCTTAGGATATTCTTGGTTATACATGCTTTTTGTGGTTCCATATGAATTTAAAAGAGTTTCTAATTCAGTGAAGAATGTCAATGGTATCTTAATGGGAATAGCATTGAATCTGTATATTACTTTGGGCAGTATGGCCATTTTCGAAATACTGATTTCTCCAAACAATGAGCATGGAATGTTTTTCCATTTGTTTGTGTCCTCTCTGATTTCCTTGAGCAGTAGTTTGTTATTCTCCTTGAAGAGGTCCTTCACTTCCTTTGTTAGCTATATTCTTTGGTATCTTGTTATTTTTGTAGCAATTGTGAATGGGAGTTAATTCATAATTTGGTTCTCTGTTTTCCTGTTGTTAGTGTATAGGTATGCTTGTGATGTTTGCACATTGATTTTGTATCCTGAGACTTTGTTGAAGTTTATTAGTTTAAGAGGCTTTCAGGCTGAGACTATGGTGTTTTCCAGATATAGGATCATGTCATCTGCAAACAGAGACAGTTTGACTTCCTCTCTTCCTGTTTGAATACCCTTTATTTCTTTCTCTTGACTGATTGCCCTAGCCAGAACTTCTAATACTATGTTGAATAGGAGTGATGAGAGAGGGCATCCTTTTCTTGTTCCAATTTTTAGGGGAATGATTCCAGCTTTTGCTTATTCAGTATGATATTGGCTGTAGGTTTGTTGTAAATGGCTCTTATTATTTTTAGGTATGTGCTATCAATACCTAGTTTATTGAGAGTTTTTAACATGAAGGGATGTTGAATTTTATCAAAGCCCATTCTGCACCTATTGAGACAATTACGTGTTTTTTGTCTTTACTTCTGATTTTATTTTATTTTTTTTTTTTGATACGGAGTTTGGCTCTGTTGCCCAGGCTGGAGTGCAGTGGTGTGATCTCGGCTCACTGCAACTTCTGCCTCCCAGGTTCAGGTGATTCTCCTGCTTGAGCCTCCCAAGTAGCTGAGACTACTGATGTGTGCCACCACACCTGGCTGATGGGGTTTCCCTGTGTTAGCCCGGATAGTCTCAATCTCCTGACTTTGTGATCTGCCTGCCTTGGCCTCCAAAAGTGCTGGGATTATATGTGTGATCCACTGTGCCCAGCTGTCTTTACTTCTGTTAATGGGATGAATTATGTTTATTGATTTGTGCGTGTTGAACTAGCCCTGCATCCTGGGGATGAAGTTGACTTGATTACAATGGATAAGCTTTTTGCTGTGCCACTGGATTTGGTTTGCCAGTATTTTACTCAGGATTTTTCCATCAATGTTCATCAGGGATATAGACTTGAAGTTTGAGACCTCAGTCACTTCGGGGTCACCACCTGAGACATTGATCACTACCTATGGAGTTCTATCCTGCAGACCCTGACTTAGTGACAGATAAATGAATGCACTCACACACACTAGAATACAGTGAATCTGAGTGGGCTAGGGATGGTTGTCAGCTGCTTTCAGAGGATGGTTGCAGCTAACTGACCACCACTGACTGCTCCTCCTCACATTTATTCAGTATAGATTTAATAACAGAGGTTCTAAGTCAACGTGCTTATGGATAATTAACATGGTTAAAAGAGTGGTTTTAGGAATGATAAAAGGTCTTGATTCCGGGTCTAGAGTAAACACCATTAATGGGTAATTCCCCTTAGACCACCCCCCACCCCAAGAGGGCCATCCAGCACAAAGTTTACATGAGTAAACAGAATAGGGACAAAGGAATATGGGTAAACAGACTTAACTGGGGGAGCTTTATTATTCCTAACATTTACCCTATGACTTAAAGCTCTAACATATGAACTGGAAACCTTTTGGCCTGCCAAAAGGTTTGAGACTATAATCTTCTAAGTTTCCCTAATATTTTCCTAATATTTTGCCAGCCACCCCAAGTGAATCCCAACAGAAGTTTTCTTTCTTTTTTTTTTTTTGTATCTCTGCCATGTTTTACTATCAGGATGATGTTGGCCTCATACAATGAATTAGGGATGAATGCCTCCTTTTCCATTGTTTGGAGTAGTTTCAGAGGAAATGGTAGCAGCTCCTCCATGTACCTCTGGTAGTATTCTGCTGCAAATCCTTCTGGTTCTGGTTTTTATCGTTGGTAGGCTATTTATTACTGCCTCAATTTCAGAGCTCGTTATTGGTCTGTTCAGGGATTTAACCCATTTATGCTGGAGGTTGCAAATTTTTTGTGTGAAAAATCAGACGTTGGCAATGACCTTGAGCGTAGGATATAAATAACTCCCACAAGCTTAATGTTCCAATAATGGAACACTAGGCACAAGTTGGTTAACTTTTTCCTGGTTCAATCTTGGGAGGGTGTATGTGTCCAGAAATTTATGCATTTCTTCTAGATTTTCTAGGTTTTTTTTTTTGGCATAGTTGTGTTTAAGTAGTCTCTGATGGCTGTTTGTATTTCTGTGTGGTCAGTAGTGATGGCCCCTTTATCATTTTTTATTGTGTCTATTTGATTCTTCCCTCTTTTCTTGTTTATTAGTTTAGCTAGCGATCTATGTATTTTATTAATTAAAAAAACGCATTTTCTATATTTGTTTAGTTTTTGAAGGGTTTTGTGTTTCTCTTTCCTTCAGTTCTACTCTGATGTTGGTTATTTCTTGTCTTCTGCCAGCTTTGGGGTTTGTTTTTGGTTCTCTAGTTCTTTTAGTTATGATGTTAGGGTATCAATTTGAGATCTTTTTAGCTTTTTGATGTGGGCATTGAGAGCTATAAAATTTTCTCTTAACACTGCTTTAGCTGCATCCCTGAGATCCTGGTATGTTGTCCCTTGTTATCATTGGTTTCAAAGAACTTCTTGATTTCTGCCTCAACTTCATTATTTACCCAAAAGTCATTCAGGAGCAGGTTGTTCAATTTCCATGTATTTGTGTGGTTTTGAGTGAGTTTCTTAATCTTGAGTTCTAATTTGATTAGAGAGACTGTTATGATTTCATTTCTTTTGCATTTGCTGAGGAGTGTTTTACTTCCAGTTATGTGATTGATTTTAGAATAAGTGCATATAGTGCCAAGAAAAGTGTGTATTTTGTTGTTCTGAGGTGGAGGGTTCTGTAGATATCTATCAGATCCACTTGATTCAGAGCTGAGTTCAAGTCCTAAATACCTTTGTTAATTTTTTGTCTCAGTTATGTGTCTAATTTGACAGTGGGATGATAAAGTCTCCCACTATTACTGTGTGGGAGTCTAAGTCTCTATGTAGGTCTCTAAGAACTTGTTTTATAAATCTGAGTGCTTGTGTATTGGGTGCATATATATTTGGGATAGTTAGCTCTTTTGTTGACTTGAACCCTTTACCATTATGTAATGTCCTTCTTTGTCTTTTTTGATTTTTGTTGATCTAAAGTCTGTTTTTTCAGAAAGCAGGATTGTAACCCCTGCTTTTTTCTGGTTTTTATTTGCTTGGTACATTTTTCTCCATCTGTAGATTTTCAGCCTGTGTTTCTTTGCACTTGAGATGGGTCTCTTGAATACAGCACAGCAATGAGTTTTGACTCTATCCAGCTTGTTGTTCTTTGTCTTTCAATTGGGGGATTTAGCGTATTTCCATTTAAGGTTAATATTGGTATGTATGAATTTGATCCTGTGATCATGATGCTAGTTGGTTATTTTGTAGACTTGTTTATGTAGTTGCTTTATAATGTCATTGGTTTTTATACAGTGTGGTTTTGTAGTGGCTGGTAATGGTATTTTCTTTCCGTATTTAGTGCTTCCTTCAGTACCACTTGCAAGGCAGACAGGCTGGTGATGAATTCCTTCAGCATTTGCTTGCTCAAAAGGATTTTATTTCTTTTTCACTTATGAAGCTTAGTTTGGCCAGATATGAAATTCTTGGTTCGAAAGTCTTTTTTTTTTGAGACGGAATTTCACTCTTGCTGCCCAGGCTAGAGTGCAATGGCACAATCTCAACTCATTGCAACCCCTACCTCCTAGGTTCAAACAATTCTCCTGCCTCAGCTTGAGTAGCTGAGATTACAGGTGTGTGCCACCATGCCCGGTTAATGTTTATATTTTTGGTAGAGATGGGGTTTCACCATGTTGACCAGGCTGGTCTCAAACTCCTGACCTCAGGTGATCCACTCGCCTTTGCCTCCCAAAGTGCTCGGATTACAGGCATGAGCCACTGTGCCCAGCCAGAAAGTCTTTTTATAAAGAATGTTGCATATTGGCTCCTATTCTCTTCTGGCTTGTAGGGTTTCTGTTGAGATGTCTATTGTTAGTCTGATGAGCTTCCCTTTTTTTAGGCAACTTGGGCTTTCTGTCTGGCTGCCCTTAACATTTTTTCCTTCATTTTGATCTTGGAGAATCTGATGATTGCGTGTCTTGGGGTGGATTTTCTCATGGAATATCTTACTGGGGTTCTCTGTATTTTCTGAATTTGAATGTTGGCCTGTGTTGCTAGGTTGGAGAAGTTCTCCTGGATGATATTGTGAGATATGTTTTCCAACTTGGTTCCATTCTCCCTTTTTCAGGTACCCCAATCAATTGTAGGTTCACCCTTTTTATATGTAATCCCATAGTTTTCAGAGTTTTGCTCTTTCCTTTTTATTCTTCTTTCTTTAGTCTTGTTTCCCTGTCTTATTTCAGCAAGATAGTCTTGAAGCTCTGAAATTCTTTCCTGAGCTTGGTCTATTTGGCTGTCAATACTTGTGGTTGCAAAATGAAGTTCTCTTGTTGTGTTTTTCAGCTTCTTCAAGTCATCTACTTGCCTCTTAAACTGGTTATTCTGGTTAACAGCACCTGTAATGTTTTATCATGGTTCTTAGCTTCTTTGCATTGATTTAGAACATGCTCCTGTAGCTCAGTGAAGTTTATCATTATCTACTTTTTGAAGCCTACTTCTGTCAGTTCATCCATCTCAGCCTTAGCCCAGTTCTGTGCCCTTGATGGAGAGGTATTGTGATCATTTGGAGGAGAAGAGGAACTCTGGCTTTTTGAGTTTTCAGTGTTATTTCATTGATTTTTTCTCATCTTCATGAGTTTATCTAGTTTCTGTCTTTGAGGATGATGACCTTTGGATGGAGTTTTTTGGGGGATTTTTTTATTGATGCTGTTGTTCTTACTTTCCATTTGTTTGTTTTGCTTTCAAAAGTCAGGCTTCTCTTCCATAGGGCTGCTGTCGTTTGTTGGGAATCTGCCTCAGACCCTGTTTCCCTGGGTCCCTCTTACACCTGGATGTGTCACCAGGGAAGGCTGCAGAACAGCAAAATGCCTGCCTGCTTCTTCATCTGGGAGCTCCAGTTCAGAGGGGCACTGACCTGATGCCAGAGGGAGCATTTCTGAATAGTGTCTGGCAACCCCTGTTAGGTGATCTCATTCCAGGCAGGAGGCATGGGATCAGGGACCCTCTTAATGAAGCACTCTGGCTGTTCTTTGGTGGAGGGGGTGTGCTGCACTGGGGTGTAATTCTCACTCATCCTGACTGACCGGATTCTTTAGAGCCAGCAGGGTGAAATATTTAAGTCTGCTGATTTACAGAGACTGTGATCGCCTCTCTCCTTAGTGGCTCCATTCCCAAGGGAGATCAGAGTTCTGTCGGTAAACCCTGGCTGGAGTTTGAAATTTCAGCAGTGAGGCCCTGCCCAGAGATGAAGTGTGGGTCCAGATCTGGCCTGAAGAGGTAGTCTGGCCACAATCTGCCACAGTGACTGTGCTGCACTGTGGGGAATTCTTCCTGGGTCCCCTTTCCCCAGTCTGCTCAACACTGGCAGAGGAAAACAGCAGACCGGAGCTGCAGTGATGGCCACTGCCCCTAGCCCCAGGAGCTCAATCATCTTAGGCAGCAGGCAGCTGCAGTGATGACAGCCTGCAGGCAGCCACAGTGATGACAGCCACCCCTTTCTTCAGGAACTTGATAATTTTAGACAGTCTCCAGATGAACCACCATAAAGAATCTGCATAGTCTTGGGACTCGACTCTGTTGGTGTGAGCTCATGAGGGGTTCTCATGATCCGTGGGTTGCACAGATCAGTGGAAAGAGCATGGCTTCCCAGATTGGGTAGCACAATTACTCTCTGCCTCCCTTGGCTGGGGTGGGTGGCTTCCCTTGCCCTATGTGGCTGCAGGGTGGGCCATTGCTTCTCTCTGCTTTTCCTCGCTCTTCATGGGTCATGCCAAACACCTAGTCATTCTCAATGAGAGAGCCTGCATACCTCAGTTGCCAGTGCAGGATTCACTGGCTGTTTTCCTTCTTGGTTGGAACCTCCCACTGCAGCTGTTTCTAGTTGGCCATCTTGCAATTGTTATTATTGTTATTGACTATAGTCACCCTGTGATGCTATCAAACAGTAGGTCATATTCATTCTTTCTATTTTTTTTTTGTACCCATTAACAATACCTACCTGCCAATCAGCCACTGACTAACCTTTCCAGCTTTGGGTAACCATTCTTCTACTCTCTTTGTCTATTAATTCAATTGTTTTGATTTTTAGATCCCACAAATAAATGAGAACATGCAATGATTGTCTTTCTGTGCCTGGCTTTTTTTTCACTTAATATGATTTCCAGTTCTATCTATGTTTTTGAAAATGACAGGATCTCATTCTTTTTTATGGTTGATAGTACTCCATTGTGTATATGTACCACATTTTCTTATCCATTCATCTGATGGTGGACACTTTGGTTGCTCCCAAATCTTAGCTATTGTGAACAGTGCTTCAACAAACAGGAGTGCAGATATCTCTTTGATATACTGATTTCCTTTTTTGGGGGGTATATACACAGCAGTGGGATTGCTGTATCATATGGTAGCTCTGTTTTTAGTTTCTAGAGAAACCTTCACACTGTTCTCCATGTTGGTTGGACTTATTTACATTTCCACCAACAATATACAAAGGTTCCCTTTTCTCTACATCCTCAGCAGCATTTGTTATTGCCTGTTTTTTTGATATTAGCCATTTTGAGTGGGGCAAGAAGATATCTCATTGTAGTGTTGATTTTCATTTCTTTGATGATCAGTGATATTGAGCACCTTTTCATATGCCTGTTTACCATTTCTATGTCTTCTTTTGCAAAATGTCTATTCAAATCTTTGCCCATCTTTTGATTGGATTATTAGAATTTTTGTTATAGAGTTATTTGAGCTTCTTATATATTCCTGTTATTAATTCATTGTCAGGTGGGCTTTCTGCAAATATTTTCTCACATTCTGTGAGTTGTATCTTCACTTTGTTGATTGAATTCTTTCCTGTGCAGAATCTTTTTAACTGTGTGTGATGTCATTTGTTCATTTTTGCTTTCATTGCCTATGTTTGTAGGATATTGCTTAAGAAATCTTTGGCCAGACCAATGTCCTGGTGATTTTCTCCAACGTATTCTTGTAGTAGTTTCATAGTTTGAAGTCTTAAAGTCTTTAATCAGTTTTTGTTGATTTTCTTATGTGACAAGAGATAGGGGTCTAGTTTTATTTTCCATATGGATATACTGTTTTCCTAGCACCATTTATTGAAGAGACTGTCCTTTCCTGAATGTGTGTTCCTGGCACGTTTGTTAAAAATGAGTTTACATGTGTTTATTTCTGTGTTATCTATTTTGTTCCATTGGTCTATGTGTCTGTTTTTATGCCAGTACCATACTGTTTTGCTTACTGTAGTTTTGAAGTATATTTTTTCCTTGGATTTTCTGTTACTATATTATAATATTCTGTTTTTCTGTGTACTTACTATTACCATTGAGTTTGGTACCCTCAAGTAATTACTTATTGCTCATTAACATCCCTTTCCTTCTGATTGAACTACTTCATTTAGCATTTCTTGTAGGACAGGTCTGGTGTTGATGAAATACCTCAGCTTTTTGTGTGTGTGAGTGTCAGAAAGTCTTTATTTCTCCTTCATGTTTGAAGAATATTTTTGTTGGTTATAGTATTCTAGGATAAAAGTTTTTTCCTTTCAGCACTTTAAATATGTCATGGCACTGTCTTTTGGCCTGTAAGGTTTCCACTGAAAAGTCTGCTGCCAGGTGTATTGAAACTCCACTGTATTTAATTAGTTTCTTTTCTCTTGCTGCTTTTAGGGTCCTTTCTTTATGCTTTATCTTTGGGAGTTTGATTATTAAATGCCTTGAGGTAGTCTTCTTTGGGTTAAATCTCTTTGGTATTTTATAACCTTCTTGTACTTGGATATTGATACCTTTCTTTAGGTTTGGGAAGTTCTTTGGTATTATCCCTTTGAATACACTTTCCAACTTTACTTCTTTCTCTACCTCCTCTTTAAAGCCCATTATGTCTTAAATTTGCTCTTTTGAGGCTATTTTCTAAATCCTATAGTTATGCTTCATTGTATTTTTTTTGTCTCCTCTGTGTATTTTGAAAAAACCTGTCTTCAGACTTACTGATTCTTTCTCCTACTTGATCAGTTCTGCTATTGAAGAACTCCGATGCATTTTTCAGTATGTCAATTGCATTTTTCAGCTTTACAATTTCCGCTTGATTTTTTTTAAAGTTATTTCATTATCTATGTTAAATTTATTTGATAGCATTCTGAATTTCATCTCTGTGTTATCTTGGATTTCTTTGAGTTACCTCAATGCAGCTATTTTGAATTCTCTGTCTGAAAGGTCACATATCTCTGTTTTTCCAGGATTGGAAAATCTCTTGTGTTTTATTTTTGTTTGATGAGATCATGTTTTCATGGGTGTTTTTGATGCTAGTAGATGTTTTTGAAAAGTTACATATTTAGTGTTAGTCTTCAGTTTCTGGACTTGTTTGTAGCCATCCTTCTTGGGAAGGCTTTTCAGGTATTCAAAAGGACTTGGGCATTGCGATCTAAGCTATATCTGCTTTAGGGGGCACCCCAAGCCCAATTATACTGGGGTGCTAGCAGTGTCATAGAGGTGTACCACCCTGATGGTCTTGGGGAAGATCTGAGTATATTCTCTGGATTAACAGGCAGATGCTCTTCTCTTCCCTTACTTTGTAATAAATATACAGTCTCTCTGTTTTCTGGGTCACCTATTCAAAATAGCTGTGTTGTGGTAACTCAAATCCAAGGTAACACAGAGAAGAAATTCAGAATTCTATCAGATAAATTTAACATAGACATTGTGATAACTTAAAAATATTGTCCAAGACCATCAAGGTGGTACACCTTTATGAAACCCCAGGCTGTATCTAGAAATGCCATCTGGGTGTTAGGGCCTGGAACAAAGGCTCATGACTCTGACCAGTGCCCTATCATGCTGTGGCTGAGCTGGTGTCCAAGATGCAAGACAAAGTCCATACTACTCTTGTTTCCTCTTTGCAAGCAGAAGGAAGGTGTTTCTTTTGGAACTACAAGCTTTGCAGCCTGGGGTTAGGGGAAAGGTGATGCCAGCACTTCTTTGGCTGCCCCAGCTGATATCTCAGTATGTCCCATGCCCCTTTTAGTCCACTGTCTCTGGGCCTTGTTGAGTTCTAGGCTTACCTAAGAGTTGCAGTTCTTATGGCCTAGACTGCCTTTGAAGTTTACTTGGAGACCAAGAGCACTTTGACCCTCGGTGGAAGGTTTGTGGGCACTCAAATTGGGACCTTGGACACTGAGATTGGCGATTTCTCTCTGGCTAGGGCTCGTTTAAATGCTGTCTCTATGGGTGGGCATCAGTGGAATTTGGTCTGTTTTCCCCTGCTCTAACAGAACAGCACTGAGTTCAGTGTGTAACAATTACTATTTTCTTTGTCTCTCAGCAACCAGAGATGCTCTTTGCACCACTTTGTAGCTGCCTGGGTGCGCAAGGGGTTGCATTGGTGATTCAGGACTGTTGTTGTAATCTCTTCAGTGCCTCTTTCAGTGATATGAAGTTAAAACCAGGTATTGTGAATGCTCACCTTCTTCGGAAGGTGTTTTTTTCTGTGTAGATAAGTTTTTTTTTTTTTGGTTGGGGAAGGGGATAATTTTTGGAGCTTTCTATTTCTCTATCTTTATCCACCTCCCTATTATTACTGTTTTTTTTTTTTTTTTTTTAAAGTCAGGGTCTGTCCAACACCCAGGCTGGAGTGCAGTGGCACAATCACAGCTTCCTGCAGTCTTGACCTCCTGGGCTCAGGTGATTCTTCCATCTCAGCCTCCTGAGTTATTGGGACTACAAACACATGCCACCACTGCTGGCTAGCTTTTTACATTTTTTGTTGAGATGTGGTTTCGCTATGTTGCTCAGGCTGGTCTAAACTTTTGGGTGGAAGCGATTCACCAGCCTCTGCCTTCCGAAGTGGTGAGATTACAGGTGTGAGCCACTGTGCACAGCCTTATATGTATTATAATGACCAATTAGTAAATATTTTCTTCTCTACATTGAATTGCCTTTGCACTTTTATTGAAAATCAACCAACCATGTATGTATTTGCATTTCTGCAGTTAGTTTTATTCCAGTGAACTACATTTTGGTTTCTTCCATTCTTACAGTTTTTTTCCAAAATTGTTTTGATTTTTTTAGTTTGTTTGCTTTTTCATATACATTTTAGAACCAGTTGGTTGGGTATTCAGTTGAGATTGTATCGAATCTATGGATCAATATGTGGAGAATTGATGTACAGAGTCTCAATTTGTCAAAATTTTCACAACATTTTGTCTTCCAATACGTTTACAAGATTTGTTTCTCCATTTATTTAGACCTTTCTAAAATTTATCTTATTAGTGGTTCTACTTTTAAGTGTACAGATTTTGCCAATGTTTATTAGATTTATAACTTTTATTATTTTGGTGTTATAAATATTATTTTAATTTTTAATTTACAATTCTTATTGCTAATTATGTAGAGGTACAATTGATTTTTGTTTTGATCTGTTGTCCTTTAATCTTGCTGAGCTCATTTATTCTAGTAGCGTCTTTGTGATTTTCTCTCTAAACAATTCTGTTGGATATAAATAGCACAGTATGTACACATTTAATTTCTTTTCCCTGTTAGCCACAGGTTTAAAACCTTTAGGATGATGTTGAATAAGAATGTTAACAGTGGGTATCCTTATCTAGTAAACAATACTGAGGAATAATTTTTAGTTTTTCATACTTAAATATAATTTAAGTGTATTTAAAAAATACATAATTAAATATTATGAAAGATAAATTTATAAAGATTCCTTGTATCATGTCAAGGAATTCCCTTTTAATTCTTCATATGCTGAGAATAAGTAGAGACTGAATTTTGAATTTTGTCAAATGTTTTTTTTGTGCATTTGTTGAGATGATCATATAGATTTGCTTTATAGATCTTTCCCTATGGTAAATTACATTAATTGATTTTTTAAGAATATATATATTATTGCATTTTATGTTCTGGGCTACATGTAAAGAACATGCAGGATTGTTGCATAGGTACATACATGCCAATGTGGTTTACTGCCTCCATCCCCATCACCCATATCTGGCATTTCTCCTGATGTTGTCCCTCCCCAACTCCCTACCTCCCACTGTCCCTCCCCTAGTCTCCCCCCACAGACTTCAGTGTGTGATGCTCCCCTCCCTGTGTCCATGTGTTCTCATTGTTCAACACCTGCCTATGAGTGAGAACATGCGGTGTTTGATTTTCTGTTCTTGTGTCAGTTTGCTGAGAGTGATGGTTTCCAGATTCATCCCTGTCCCTACAAAGGACACAAACTCATAGTTTCTTATGGCTGCATAGTATTCCATGGTGTATATGTGCCACATTTTCCCTGTCCAGTCTATCATCAATAGGCATTTAGGTTGGTTCCAAGTCTTTTCTATTGTAAAAAGTGCTGCAATGGACATACGTGTGCATGTGTCCTTATAATAGAACGATTTATAATCCTTTGGATGTATACCCAGTAATGAGATTGCTGGGTCAAATGGAGTTTCTATTTTTAGGTCCTTGAGGAATTGCCACAGTCTTCCACAGTGGTTGAATTACTTGACACTCCCACCAACAGTGTAAAAGTGTTCCTATTTCTCCACATCCTCTCCAGCATTTGTTGTCTCCCGATTTTTTAATGATAGCCATTCTAACTGGTGTGAGATGGTATCTCAATGTAGTTTTGATTTGCATTTCTCTAAAGACCAGTAATGATGAGCATTTTTTCATATTTTTTTGGCCTAATATATGTCTTCTTTTGAAAAGTGACTGTTCATAGCCTTTGCCTACTTTTGAATGGGTTTGCTTGTTTTTTTCTTGTAAATCTGTTTTATCTCTTTGTAGATTCTGGATATTAGCCCTTTGTCAGATGGGTAGATTACAAAAATTTTTTCCCATTCTGTTGGTTGCTGGTTCACTCTGATGATTGTTTCTATTGTTGTACAGACGCTCTGGAGTTTAATTAGATACCATTTGTCTATTTTGGCTTTTTTTGCCTATGTTTTTGGTGTTTTGGTCATGAAGTCCTTGCTTATGTCTATGTACTAAATGGTTTTGCGTAGGTTTTCTTCTAGGATTTTTATGGTGTTAGGTCTTCTGTGTAAGTCTTTAATCCTTCTGTAGTTAATTTTAGTGTAAGGTGTCAGGAAGGGGTCCAGTTTCTGCTTTCTGCACATGGCTAGCCTGTTTTCCCAACACCATTAATTAAACAGGGAATCCTTTCCCCATTGCTTGTTTTTGTCAGGTTTCTCAAAGATCAGATAGTTGTAGATGTGTGGCATTGCCTCCGAGGCCTCTGTTCTGTTCCATTGGTCTATATCTCTGTTTTGGTACCAGTACCATGCTGTTTTGATTACTGTAGCCTTGTAGTATAGTTTGTATTCAGGTAGCATGATGCCTCCAGCTTTGTTCTTTTTCCTTAAAATTGACTTGGCAATGCTGGCTCTCTTTTGGTTCCATATGAAGTTTAAGGTGGTTTTTTCCAGTTCTGTGAAGAAGGTCATTGGTAGCTTGATGGGGATAGCATTGAATCTATAAATTACTTATGACAGTATGGCCATTTTGATGATATTGATTCTTCCTAACCATGAACATGGAATGTTTCTCCATCTATTTGTGTCCTCTCTTATTTCATTGGGCAGTAGTTTGTAGTTCTCCTTGAAGAAGTCCTTTACATCCTTTGTTAGTTGTATTCCTAGGTATTTTATTCTCTTTGTAGTAATTGTGAATGGCAGTTTGTTCTTGATTTGGCTCTCTTTAAGTCTGTTATTGGTGTATAGGAATGCTTGTGATTTTTGTACACTGATTTTGTATCCTGAGACTTTGCTGAAGTTGCTTTTCAGTTTCAGGAGATTTTGGGCTGAGACAATGGGATCTTCTAAATATACAATCATGTCATCTGCAAATAGAGAAAATGTGACTTCCTCCTTTCCTAATTGAATACTCTTTATTTCTTTTTCTTGCCTGATTGCTCTGGCCAGAACTTCCAATGCTATATTGAATAGGAGTCATGAGAGAGGCCATCCTTGTCTAGTGCCAGATGTTAAAGTGAATGCTTCCAGTTTTTCCCCATTCAGTATGATATTGGCTGTGGGTTTATCCTAAATAGCTCTTTTTATTTTGAGTTACTTTCCATCGATACCTAGTTTATTGATAGTTTTTAGCATAAAGTTCTGTTAAATTTTGTCGAAGGCCTTCTCTGCATCTGTTGAGATAATCCTGTGGTTTTTGTCTTTGGTTCTGTTTATGTGGTGTAGTATGTTTATAGACTTGCGTATGTTGAACCAGCCTTGCATCCCTGGGATGAAGCCTACTTGATCGTGATTTATAAGCTTTTTGATGTACTGTTGCAATTTGTTTGCCAGTATTTTATTGAAGATTTTTTCATCTATGTTCATCATGGATATTGGCCTGAAGTGTTCTTTTCTTGTTGAGTCTCTGCCGGGTTTTGGTATCAGGATGATGTTGGTCTCATAAAATGATTTGGGGAGGATTCCCTCTTTATGGATTGTTTGGAATAGTTTCAGAAGGAGTGGTACCAGCTCCTCTTTGTATGTCTGGGAGAATTCAGCTGTGAACCCATCTGG
>CAUYLG010055119.1:0-61876 GCA_963573385.1 Cacajao melanocephalus | reverse complement strand
GGCCTGCGTGGAGCCCCCTCCCCTTGCAGCTCTGTGGTCAGGCTGGTTGTCCTGTGTCAGACCCTGTTCCCCTGCAGCTGGGAGCCCAGTGTGCTCTTGCTGATAACTGTAAGTTTCTGTTTAACGTCTATTCTTGCTAAGCTGCATGGTTTCTATGCTGACACACAGAAAGTTATCTTTACACTGTTCTGCTTTTACAATACCACGTTGTGATCTTTGTGCGCCCCTTTTGCAAACGTATTCCTTTTGTATGATCACTACCCCGGTGTGTGTAGCCTCACTCCCCCTCCCCTACTGAAAGAGCCTAACAAAGAACTGAGGTTTTCAGGGAACTTTTAGACATCCACGGAGCGGCTTTATGTGGTGTCTACCTTGAGCCCAGCTTTGAAGAAAACTGTCTTTTTTCTTTTTCACTGACCATTCGATCACTTTGAGAGATCTTGAATCCACGTTGATATATTGGGAGCTGGTCTCACAATACACTACTATTGTTCTAGAGAGCTGCAATTCTTTCATTCATATTACTGTATAGTTTTCTCTAAATGAATCCTTCTATTTTTTTTTTTTTTTTTTTTTTTAGCAGGGCCTTGCTCTGTCACCAGGGCTGGAGTGCCGTGGCATGATCTTAGTTCACTGCAACCTCCACTTCCCAGGCTCAAGTGATTCTCCCGTCTCAGCCTCCTAAGTGGCTGGGACTACAGGTGCAAACCACTATGCTCAGCTAATTGTTTTAAACGTTTTTTGCAGAGACAAGATCTCACTATATTCTTCAGTTTCATCCATTTTATTCTCGACGGCCACTGGGTGGATTTCACGCTGGGGTTATTTTGAACAACGCTGCTGTGAGTGGGTTTTGCGTCTCCTGGTGCATGTGTATATGCATTTCTGCAGCATTTCACATTTTTGGTGCTATTGTAAATGGCATTTTTTTAATGCTTACTTTTAAATCATAGTTCTCAGTAATGTCACGTATTAATTTGTATCCAGCAACCTTGCAAAACTCACCTATTATTTATAATATTTTATATAAAGATTTATTTTTCCAAGTTGACTAGTACTTTTCCCTTGCTGATTTTCTTCTTCTTTCTTTATTACACGGCCTGATTTCCCATAAAACTGAGGCTGAAGACAAGAATATTTTACTTCCTATTTAATATCATTCTGTAATTTTTTAGTTATTCACCCAATGTTTATGTGTCACAGGTACACAGTCCCTTTACTGAAACTCTTGGTGCCTCACATGCTTCAGAACTAAGATTTTTTTTTCATATGACATAGCATTTCAGGAAATTCTGGGATAGTGCCTGTTATCCAACATTCTACATCAGAGCATATTTAACAGTAAAAAATGTATTTTAAAATGTATTCAGGCTGGATGCAGTGGCTCACCCTTGTAATCCAAGCACTTTGGGAGGCCAAAGCAGGCAGATAACTTGAGGCCAGGAATTCAAGACCAGCCTTACCGACACGTGAAACCTCATCTCTACCAAAAAATACAAAAATTTGCCGGGTGTAGTGGCTTATGCCTGTAGTCCCAACTACTCCAGAGGCTGAGGCAGGAGAATCGCTTGAACCCAGGAGGTGAAGGTTGCAGTGAACCGAGATCGCACCACTGCACCCCAGCCCCGCCTGGGGATAGACCAAGACTCTGTCTCAAAAACAAACAAACAAAAGCCTTTATTTCTTAAAGCTTTTAAGATTTTGTAATTGCGGATAAGAAATTGCGGACCCGTACTTAGCCAATAAAATTAAACATATATGCATAGTTTCTAAGGCAGAGTCAAAGTAAAACTCACATAGTCTATCTTACTTTTAACCAACTTCCATTTTCCTTTTCAGTCGAAGTGCACATTGTGCAAAGTGAAAGATAAGGCACTTTGACCAAAGGCATTTTCCCTTTGACATAACAAAACACAGTACTCAGCTTGCAGGAACCATGGTGATACAATGGGAGAGCAATATTTGAAAGAACATCTGGTGAAAAGCATGATGAAGTCTCCAGGTGGATTTTGATGAAAGTGTTTCCATTAGTTGGCTGAGAACATAGTGCTGCAAGAACGCGCCAGTTTGCAAGTTTAGCAGCAAGGATTTCATGTCCTTTGCAATTCACAAATCTTTTCACTCTGCCTTTTTTATCATTACTCATTTTGTTCATATTTCTTCTACCAAGAATTATAATTTTCATTTCCGGGCAAGAAAAGAAAAACTCCCATCTTGGAGGAATGAAGTAGCAGATCACAATTTTAGGTGGCACAACTCAACCAAAACCAGAGGATTTAGTTCATACATATGCAGATAAAGGACTAGAGAATGGACTACCCACCACGTATACTAAAGCAACACAGTCTTGCTACGATAAAGTTCAGAGATGCAAAATTAATGAAGAAACTGCCCATAATTTTGAACTTATTTGATCAGGAAGTGTTCCTCAGGTGCGTGATGGAGAAAAGGCAGTATGACCACGCTGCAAAGAAGGAACTACAGAGAAATGTCCTCGAGTGCTTACAGCGGCGAGGTGAGGAAAGAATCCGGTCACTAAGAGAGAACTGACTTCAAAAGGTAAATCACCTGTGCTGAGAAACTGGTGCGACAAATACTGATCAGAGACTAAAAGGATGACTACAACGTTGATTAATAGAATTAACTCCTCTTTAAATGTTAGAGCTTGATATGAGCCTTAAAAAGATAAGGTTGAGACTTGGTTTCAGGAAGTTTCATCCAACATCATGACCCTTCATAAATCGCACTTGGAATTGGTTGAGAGACTTAAGACTTCAGTAAAGGTGTACTTGACTGTGAAAGGTTGTCCTTGAGGACAGCACGTTGATGGGGCCCCATATTCACCTGTCTCAGGTTAGGGTTCTACCTTTCTCCGCCCTTGGCAGGGGACACGGAGGAGTCAGCAGATCTGGGGTTCTGGCTGACCCTGGCTTCTCGGGTCATTCCCAGGTCCCAGGGCAGGACTGGTCACTGACTGTCTTTATGAGGATGGTGATGGCCCTTGTCAGAGAGGAGAAAAGGGTGGTTTTGCAGAAGATAAGAGGTTAAAGGAAGGCATGGTAAACCAGGCAGGAAGGGGCAGTGCAGTGCCTCATGGCCATGTGGCTTGGAAGGATGGGCAGAGGGCCGGGTCAGGTGGACGGTACTGAAAGCAAAAGCGAAAGGTAGGGTTTAGAACAGCCGTGACAAGATCCTGGGGCTTTGCAGGTCAGGATAAGGAGCCTGAAAGTTGCTCCATGAGGAATAAATATTCATTGATGGTGTGGGGAACAGAGAGGAAACTCATGAAAAGCAGATTTTGAGAAAGTGAATGAGATTACAATGTATAAATTTGATTCATAGAATAAAAATAGCATGGGCAAAAATTATAGGTTTAATAATCTCCATTTCAAGGAATGATGAACTGAACTAGACTGGGGCATTTGGAAGATACGTAGCAATGAATGCAAAAGACGTTTTCTAAGTAAATCCAGGATGATGTGATGGCTATTGGAATAGAAGAAAGGGTCTCAGGTGTTTCCCACATTTTGAGGCTTGGAGAGAGAGTGTACTTGGCAAACAAGAGGTGTAAAGGGGACAAAATCAATTTGGACTTTAAGAATTAGGCAAGTATGGGATGTCCAAGTGGGAAGATTTAATAGGTAATGAGAGAACAGCAGTAGAATCAGAATGGAAGTACAGATTCAGGATCCAGGTACAGATTATTAAAAATATAAGAGCTGATATAATCACCAAGAAAAAGAGAATTGCAAAGAAGCTTAACAGAGTTCCAAGGCACATTTAGATTATGGTAGAGGACATGGAACCAAATAGAAGAGAAAGAGTAAAGGTCAGAAAATGAAATTAGAAAGATAATGTTCAAACAGTATGGGATCACAGTAGCTAAGGAAAGAGAATTTCAATCAGACAGTGTTAAATGCTTCAAAGAAGCCCAGGAAACCATGAATGGCTAAGCTGAACCAGGACAAATTCATCATCACTCCTACAAGAAAAATGCACCACTCTCAATAAGAATGGGTCAGCAGGATGAAGAGAGATAGGTGGATGATTGACAGATAGATAGATAGATAGATAGATAGATAGATAGATAGATAGATAACTTTCATGTGTTTTTATTTTATTTATTTTTATTTTTTTGAGATGGAGTCTCTCTCTAATGCCCAGGCTGGAGTGCAGTGGTGCGATGTTGGCTTACTGCAACCTCCGCCTCCTGGATTCAAGTGATTCTCCTGCTTCAGCCTCCCAAGTAGCTGAGATTACAGGCACCCACCATCATGCCCCGCTAATTTTTATATTTTTAGTATAGGTGGGGTTTCACCATATTGGCCAGGCTGATCTCGAACTCCTGACTTCAAGTGATCTGCCCACCTCAGCTTCCCAAAGTGCTGGGATTACAGGCAGGAGCCACCACTCCTGGCCCCATATATTTTCATATATAAGCTTTCATATAAGAGATTTTCATATATTTGTATATGTGGGCTTTCATATCAGCTTTCTTTGATAAACCCTAACAGAATTTTTTCAGCTTTTATTTTAGGTTTGGGGATATGAGTGCAGGTTTTTTTAAATGGGTATATTGTGTGATGCTGAGATTTGGTATAGAAATGATCTCATTACCAAGGTACTGAGCATAGTATCCACTAGTTAGTTTTTCAGCCCTTGCCCCCTTTTCTCCTTCCCCTTCTATTAGTCCCCAGTGTCTATTGCTACCATCTTTGTGTCCATGAGTACCCAATGTTCAGCTCTGACTTATAAGTGAGAACCTGTGTATTTGGTTTTCTGTCCTGTGTTAATTTGTTTAGAATAATACTGCCCGCTGCATTCATGTTGTGACAAAGGACATGGCTTCATTCTTTTTCATGGCTGCATAGTATTCCATGATGTATATTTTCTACATCTTCTTTATCCTATAATAGGCTCCAAAACATTATTTTTTGGTTTAAATCATCTTTTAGTTCATTTTGTTGGTCTCTTTGTAATAAAAAAAGCAAACAAAACAACTACTTAACTGAAACAATGAGCTTACTACTTATGGTAAGCCTCCCATTCAGTAAGACTCACTTTCGAAGGAGAAACATCTCATGACTTTTTTCTTAGTATCCACAGTACCTTATTGGAAGAAGGTCACCCCACCATGTATTTGTACCTTTATTACTTCCCGTTGATCTGAGGACCAAAAACTCTCAAGAATCCCAGAGCTCATTATTGTACTCTTGTCATGTGTTACTGTTTTGTATAAATCATCCACATTTAAGTGGATGATTTTTAAGTCATTTTTAAGTAATTTTCTTTTTTATGACAGGATATCACTTTGTCACCCAGGCTAGACTGCAGTGGCATGATCACGGCTTACTGCAGCCTTGACCTCCTGGGTTCAAGTGACCCTCCCACTGCAGCCTCCCAGGTAGCTGGGGCCATAAGTGCACACCACCATGCCAAGCTGAATGTTTTGTATTTTTTGTAGAGATGGGGTTTCACCATGTTGCCCAGGCTCTTCTCAAACTCCTGGGCTCAAGCAATCTGCCCACCTCAGCCTCCCAGTAAATTGGATCCCTTGAATAATTTGATTGTTAAAAGTTAAAGTCCTAACAGGCCAGAGCCCCCATGTTTCCTAAGACTCAGGTTAGAGTTACAAATATAAGTCATTTGTGTACATACGTAGTTACAGGTGCACTTGGAAGTCACGACCCCTGAGTGGGCTGACCACACATCCTATCTTGGCCTTAGCAGTACCTAGACTCCCTCAGTAGGGGTAATTATAAATCATCTTTCATTTCACTCTCAAATCTGTCCTTGTCTTGATGATAGATTAAATGTTTACCCTACCTATGAAGTTGACAAGGCATCTCTATTACTACATATTAATCTACATTACTATATTACTACATCTATATTATTACACATTAATGTATAAAAACTTGTAAAATTACACACAAGAAATCCATCTACTGAAGATTCTGCCATAAACATCTAGCATATCTCAAGTACCCTACCCACGTAATTACTCAGATGGTTAACAGGGATATTTCTAAATACATTATCCCTTTAAATATATAGATAGATATGGTTAATCCTTTTTCCTGTCCCAGTTCCCTTAGGTTTACAACATATAGTCAGAGCATTAGTTTATTAAAAATAAAAATGAATAATCAGGACATTAATTTTTAATCAGGACATTAATTTATAAATGCCCTCACTATATTATTCATATAACAAATACATATGGGATCAATTTAGTGGTTAATAAATGTTCTTTGGACAGATTATCTTTTGTAATTTCTGATTAAGTGCATGTATTTTGAAAAATTTTGATAACAGTATTATAATTTAATATTTAATATTAATATTTTTTATTTCAAAAAGCTCATTTGCATTAATGCTTGGCTCTGGTAAACATTTTATTTATGCAGACTTCCCAAAGCACTGATTAAGGGCTTCTAAATAAAAACACAAGAGACTGACTAAAACAGCTTCTAAGTAAAAAGAGACTGACTAAAACAAAGGAGATTTAGGACTCACTGAAACACAGCTACAGATAATAAATATTCAGACAAAAACCTGGGATATTGTTTTGTTTCAGAGGAGGATGTCAGATACCACTACATCTGAAGACACTTTGAAAACAAATGTTGAATTTTTGGTATATGAAGTATTTTACTTGTGGCTCAGATTTCTTACTCTTATAGAAATTATATCACTCTGCATTAATTTTAATAAGGTAAGACAAGAGCAAAGAAGAGGTCACCACAGCTTACCCAGAGTCCACACAGTGCAGATTTTCATGAACCGTAACACGAAGCAGAGGCAGAGGCAGGAATTTTTGTTCTCTTACTGATACTTCACCAGGTTTCTCTTAGTCTTATCAGGAATCTGTAGGAAATTGAGTATGTTTTCATTTGCTGCAGTTTGAAACGCTGCTCTACAAAATGTCTTGCTGCTGTCTGTGTTCATATCCATACAAAGTACTGCAAGATTCTAAGTTTATTTTAAGCCAGCCCCTTCTGTGAGGTCAGCTTTTAGTCTCTCAGTGCTTTGTACTTGTTTGTGTTTTTTTTTAATTTTTATTTTTATTGATACATAATACTCATACATATTTATGGCACGCATATGATAGTTTGATACATGCATATAATGTGCAGTGATCAAGTCAGGGTAATTAGGATATCCATCATCTCAGACATTTTTCATGTATTTGTGGTGGGAACATTCCATGGCATTCATTCACTTGCATAGATACAAAATAGTAAAGGAATGAGGACAAGCAAGCCATGAGAAGTCCTAATGATGCCGAAATTGCCCTGGGGTTGGGTCCTGTGAACCTCAAAACTGAAAACCAGACAGCTTCCAGAACAAAACTCTGCACATCAGGAAGATCCAGATAAAAGGAACAAGGAGAGCAGAGAAAACAACCTCAGAAATTGCGAATTCATCTCTTTTATCACAGTCTGAAGCCCGCATAATTTTTTTTTAAGGGACAGGGAGAACTCTGAATCTGTGAGATGAGAAAGCTGTCCTGGTTCAGTTATCCATCCAAAAAGTAACATTTCACTTAAAAATCAGCAAAAACAAAGAACCCCAGTCAATTCTTACATAAAATTATAAGAAATAGAATTAAGTACAAAATAATTTCTCTAAAAAGAAGTACATCATGAGCAATGAGGTTTATTCTCAAAACTCAAGAGTGGTTCAGTATCAGAAACCACATTGATATGCTTTGGCAGTATCCCCGCCCAAATTTCATCTTGAATTATGATCTCCACATGTTGTGGGAAGGGCTGATAGGAGGTAATTGAATCATGGGGACCATTTTCCTCACGCTCTTCTTGTGATAGTGGGCGAGTTCTCACGAGATCTGATGGTTTTATAAGCATCTAACATTTCCCCTGCTTGCATTCATTCTCTCTCCTGCCGCCCTGTGAAAAGGTCCTTCCACCATGATTGTAAGTTTCCTGAGGGCTCCTCAGCCATGCAGAACTGTGAGTCAATTAAACTTTGCTTTATAAATTACCCAGTCTCTGGTATTTCTTCACAGCAGCATGAGAATGGACTAATACACACATTAACAAAACATTAAAGGTAAGAAAAAAGCATTATATATATATATGTAAATATACATATACACATACATATATATATGTATAATTTTGTTCTTTTTTCTTCTTTTCTACATAAGAAGACATTTGACAAAATTCATCACTCAATAATGTTAAAAACAAGCAAATGGAAATTTGTAATATTTCTTATATGTCTCAGTGCAAATGCATCATCTCTTTTAAGGAAGAAAAACTTGAGACTTCCACTAAAGTTAGGAGCAAGGTGTTAGGAATAAAATCAGAAACAAACAACTAGAAAGAAGAAAATGAGCTAACTGGAATTTATGATGTGAGCATTAATATAAAAATAAGAGAATTTAATAAGATAGCAGATTGTAAAATTGATATAAAGAAATAGCTCATATGTATATATCATACACAAAAACATCTATATCTACATATATTATATATAATAGATTAGAAGATATATGTGTGTATTAGAATTTATAACAGAAGAGATAACATCATTAATAACAATAAGAAAAAGAGAAAAGAGAATGCCTAAGTGAATTTAATAACAAAACTCTAAAATATTTACTTAATGAACAATTAGAATTTAAAATTTTAAAAAGCCATTTGCAACAGCACCAAAAATGAAGCACTTATGTATAAAGCTAACAAAATATGTGTAGGATCTTTTTATGGAAAACTGTAGAACTCTAATGAAAGAAATCAAAGATCTAAACAAATGGTGTGATATTCTATGATCACAAATTGGAAGACTCAAAATTGCTAAAATAACAATTATTTCCAATTGGATCTATAGATTCAACTTCCTTCCTCATTGAGTTGGCCTATAGAACATTTCAGAAACATAATTTCAAATAAACCAGGCATGTATGTATGTTTTCTAAAAGGACACTGAACTACCCTATTTGTTAATGGCTTTGGAACTAGGAAAAGAGTTACAATGGTGCAGGAGAACTGTAGTCAATAATATTGCACTGTGTATTGAAAATTTGCTGAAAGAATAGATTTTAGGTGTTCTTGTCACACACATAGAAAAACTAAGATTATAAGTATCTTAATTTACTTCTAGTGATCATTTCACTATGTGTATATATAAAAACTATAATATACACATTAAATATTACATATATAATAAAACATATATGTATATAACAACAAATATAAAATAAAATAAGAACAGAAATGTGGATAGGAAGGTTGTTCCAAGTGAAATGGTTACTCATTAGAAACACAGGAGGGGAATAGAGCTGGGAGGAGCTCAGGGAACATCTACCCTGTGTATGTAATATTTTATTTCTCTAAAACACATCTAAAATATATATGCCACAACATATTAGCATTTGTGCATTCGGTGGCAGTCATGTGGGTGTTTTATGTTGTCTTCTTTGTACCTATGTATAGATTTAATACTTTTTATTTAAAAAGTTAATTTCCCTAAACTAATTCTTTCTTCATATCTCTTCATGCTTGTTAGTGGCACCTTCACCTTGAACACACAGCAATAAAAGAAATCTTTTAGTGTGATGTATTTTCCTTATTTTCTCACACCCAAATAATTACCAACTCCAGCAAATTCTAGCGTTTCTTATATCTAAATGTGTTTTCCTCTTTCTTCTGCCACTTATTACCCACTGACCCAGCCCCACATCTCACCTAGTAAAGATGCATAACTGGGCCTGCAGAGATGAGGAATGGGCCCCACCCAACACAGGTAGGTGAGTGCGGACAGGAACGGGCCAGGGATGGGCCAGGGTCTCTGTCTCCCCGGAACTAAAAGGGGACATGGTTATGGGGATGTAGGAGCAAGGGTACCATAAATTATTGTGGTAAAGAAACAAGGCAGATGCCTAAGTACTAGAATGCGGAAAAATAGCTGGGAGAACCCGGGCAAGGTTGCTCATGAATTGAGCGACAAAACCATGCAAGCCCAGTGTTAGCAGGCTCTGTTCCACGTGTGGGACACTGCATTTGTTGGTTTCACGCATGGTCCTTCACTTGGCCCTTCCAGAAACTCTCGAAGATGGATGATAATTTGTTGAAACTCTGGAGTTTAAACATGTAGTCTACCTCAAAAAGTTCTTATGAAGTTTATACCTTGCATTCACAGATATATGTAATACAGTCTGTCTCTATTAAATATGATCATGGCTACTAATTCTAGAACCATTAGGCAATTTAAAACTGAAATATTTACAATGGTAATTTCTAAGTTTTAAACTATAAGACACTTGAGAAATTTGAAGGTCTCAAAAGGAGGATACAGTCTTACAACTTCAATAAGACTTCTTGTCTCAAAAAGGCTATTTGCCTCTTGCCTAGGGTAGACCCTATGCTGGGTTCAATGTAGTTCAACATGAACTTAGCTGAATTCTTTTGAATTTCAGAATTCCTGTGCTGCAGTGTAACAGATGACAGAGAGCAGGTGTTGGCAACCTGCAGCCTAAGGCCAAAACATACAGAGTCTACACCAACGACACGGTCTACACCACTTTCAGTCTTCTACCTTGCCGTTAGTAATAGATGTTGGACAAGGCAGAGTGACATCTTGTGAGGACACTCTCTCTTCACAAATGGAATCAGCAGCATTGTGAAAGTGTTATAACTCCTATTGCAAGTATGCATCATCCCTCTATATACTACAATGGGATGGCCTTCTTAAATGGCGTAGTTTGAGTTCGCATTACAAGAGAAAATTTAAGGAAGTTTCTAACAGCACAAAATAATGAACTGAAAATAATCTTTTATTTATAATCACTCTAAGAAAGGTTCTGATTGGTGGATCTCAATCACTGCATTTTCCATATGTTAAAAACTGCAGTGACTGAAAGAGCTGATGAGTACCATAGTTTCTGAGAGATCTTTTCTGCCTCATTGACCGTGTAGCCAAAACCCCACTGTGCAGCCTGGCAAATGGGGTGCAGGGCCTCAAATCGTGCATGCCCAACTGTGTAGAGCAGCTGGGGCGGCCTCACTTCAGCCAAGGTGCAGAGCTGGGATAAGCTCAGGACTCACAGGAGCAGCCACGGGCTCACCCTCTCCTCACAGAGTGCCATCCATAATCCATTGCTATGCAGCCTGTGCATGCCCAGAATGTGTGTCCCTGACATAATGGGTGAGGAATATTTGATCCAGAATTTCAGAGGGTGAGACTTCTTGGGGCACAGAAGAATATTTTAGTGTATTTACAAATGATTCTAAACTCTAATGCAAGGCATTCATCATCAATAATAATTTAAGTACAAGAATAATCAATTTGGTGTATAATAAATCAGACAATTAATAGAAAGTTGCCAACTAAATTATTTTCTCCTGAGACCTTCTTAGTATCCTCACCATGTCAGGTGACTAATAGGCCATAAGTAATATTTGTTGAATGAAGAAATGTGCTGAGAATTCAAGATTTTATAAAAATATAGGAGAGTTTGTAAACTCCATTGTGCTAAAAAAATTATTAGAATTATCATGTTATTCATATTATTAGAATCTTATATACTATACTATTATATTTATTTATAATAAAGATATTTTATATGATTATACTTTTAGTATTATAAATACACAAAATTAAATCACCTTTCAAATATGTGTGCTTACATGGCTAAAGGGGTAGGAAACGAGAGTTACCTGGTTTTCCCTTGACTAAGGATTGTGACATTCAATGCTTTCTCCAAAACTGTCAAGCCTAGCCTTGTGCATCAAAGAAGCAATTGATCTGAAATTTACAAACCTGTAGTACATGATTTGATTTGGGAAATTGGAAGGGGCAATGGCAATTTAAAACAATTATTTGGGGCAATTATTCTTATCAATAATAAGAAAAAATAATAATGCAGATTACAGCAATTCAAGTTATTTAGCTTAAGCTCTTGAGTAAGTTTTGGGAATAAATAGTTGATGGACATATTGTGTGAAACTTGTTACTTTCTTATTAATGTCATATCCCTGTATTACTAATAATGTCAATCTAATTAATATACATAAAAGAAGAAGCTGAATTAGGAGGAAGATGTTTAGTTCAATTTCTATCATGCTTTGTTATCTCTGTGATTACTAAAATGGAGAAGCCTGGAAAGCATTTGAAGATTTTGAGCTAAATCTTACAGAAAACCTACACTGAAGACACATATTTGAGGTTAATCATCATACGGATAATAATTGGCATCTCAGAAGGATATGAGGCCAAGTGAGTGTCTAGCTTCTATCTCCCTCACTCCTCAATCCAGAAAGAAAATGACTTCCAGCTGAAAACAAAGAACTGGTCAAAGGCAGTCTCAGAGAACAGTAACCAAGTTTTCCCGATTCCTGATTTTTGACAGAACACAGAGAGCTCAACAGAGTTGCAAATTTGATAGTGCCTTAAGATTTGCTTCAAATATTTTCAGTCAGTTATATTGAAGATGGTAATCTGAGAGCATATGTTCTGGGTATGGTCTTGCTTGTATTCCACATCGGTTCATATTTATCACAAGAATTTATAAATATTAACTTTTTTGCTATTCTCTCTACCACTCACAATGACAAACTCATTTCTTCTCTTCCAAGATGGCTGTTTGGGTAAGAAGAATGAAGGTTCCTGGTGTATCTGAACTTGGGGCAATGGTCAATACGGAGTGTTACCGGGTATCTGGCATCTGACATCACCCTCACACACAGAGACTATTCAGTGCTCACTTTCACCTGGACATCATCCCCTCAAAACACAAACATTACTCGGTGTCACTGTCACCCTTGTTTCCCTCATTAACCTTTTTAAAGTCAAAATCTCTAGGCAGCATCTTGAAATTGCAGCCTGTGCAGAACAGCGATGTTCAAACCTAACCCCTAGTACCTGTGAATGTGGCCTCATTTCAAAATAGGGTTTCTGAAATGTAACCAAGTTAATATGGGGTCCTATTGCATGTGGGTGGGCCCTAATACAAGGACTGGTGTCCTTATAAGGAGAGGGGGTACAGAGCCACATAGACAAGGGGAGGGATCCATGAGAAGGAGGAGTCAAAAACTGGAGTGATGCAGGCACAAGCCAAGGAATTGAGGAGCCACCAGAACCCAGAATCACCAGAACATGGGAACACAGAGCCAGGAAGCACCAAGACCAGGAACCACCAGTAAATGAAACTACTAGAATCAGGAACCACAGGAACAAGGGACCATCAGAACCCAGAACTATCAGAACCTAAACACCAGAACCAGGAGCCACCAGTACCTGGAGCCACCAGATCCAGGAATCATCAGTACCTGACACCACCAGAACCTGGAACCCCAGAGCATAGAAAAACCAGAACCAGGAACCACCAGGACCAGGAACCACCAGTAAATGAAACTGTTAGAATCAGGAATCACCAAAACAAGGGCACAAGGACTCATCAGAACCTAGAACCATCAGCACCTAGAACATCAGAACCTGGAACCATCAGTACCTGAGACCACCAGAACCTGGAAAAGGGAAGGAAAGATTCTTCCTAAGGTCTGCAGAGGGAGCATGGCCCTACTGACACCCTGATTTTGAACTTCTGGCCTCCAGAACTGTGAGAGAATAAAGTTTATTTGTTATAAGGCCCGTTTGTGGTAATGTGTTACAGTGCTCTCCCGACCCAACCATCACAGCTAAAGTTTCTAAGGAGCTTAATCCCTTCCTCTGACCTTCTATAAGAGACCAATCTCTCTGCTACGTATTGGCAACTGTGAAAGCAGGAAGTGGTCAGAACAAGCTTTGTATTTAGTGCTGTCTGTTGCACAATCCCAGAGATGATAACGTAGACCCCTCGTCCTCTCACCTGCTGTGGGACTACATTCATATACAGGGGACAGTTGCATTCACCACACAACGAACAAATGCAACACCTATATGGCCCCAGGAGAAATAATGCATTAATGTAACTAAACTGCCATGTAAATAGCTAAAAAAGCCTCCCCAGGAAGCAAGAAAGGGCTAGATGCAAGGGGAGGAGTGGCATCCTGGAGGCCGTCTGTCAGGAGGAAGGTGCGTAAAAACGAAACCTGGGAGACACTTAACTCCCAGGAAGCCCTTCCATAGCCATGTCAACTTTGTTCAGTTTTAGTTTTGCCCCCAGGATCAGACTCCCTACTCCCTGTGGATGGAAGCTGCTAAACTATAAATCCATGCAGCTGAAAACCCTTGGAGCAATTTTCTTTGCTCAGTTTGTTATTTCTTACATAGATAAACAATGCAATTAATATTCCACAATACTATGGGAGGCAGGGACTCGTCTTTAGAAAAATTCTTTTTATTTATGCCTTCTTTTCTCTTCACCTTCCTTCCTGCTTTTAAAAAAATCATGGTTCCTATGGAAACAACAGTGGTACTACTATTCCCTGAGCATAATGCCCAGGACAAAAATGACTGTAGAAAAACACCTTCTAGGTATGGTCTCTTACTGCCAAAGTGTCTATTAATATTTATCCCTTCCTATAATATCAAAAAATTGTAAAAATAAAATTCAAACTAAGACTGTTCTTTAAATAAGACTAAATTAACTTTCAAAATTCTTAGTCAGAAATTTTGATCCTTATCTCATTTGTTTCTTCATTCATCTGTTCAACAAATATTTATTAAATGCCTACCTTTTGTCAATGATAATTTATCATTGTGAATTTATTTTCTGCTAGTAAGATGAGGCTTTTGACAGGAAGCATTAAATGTGTGACTTAAAATTCCATCATCCTTAAGGACTTAGAATGACATAAGTATCTTTTAAATTTTTACATTTTTAGAAGGATTAAGAAGCTTCATTATTTAAAAAAAGAAGAATAAGAAATTCCTATAATAAAGCAATTCCTCAATTTTGTCAATTATGGTCGAATCTCATTACATGTTTGTTAATTATCTCTTAATCTTCACAGTTGAAACTTAAGCAATCCTAAAGTAGTTAATTAACAAAGACATTAATTCTGAGATGCTCAAAACAGGCTTATTGTTGATCATTTATGAGGAATGGGGCAATGTATATGTTTCATTGTTAAAATATTCCAAATCCTAAACCAGTATAATTTAACTGGAAGTCAAAGAATGCTTTATAGGCAAGTAAAAATGATCCCTCGGCTGGCTTAACTTTACAACTCTAGTTGTTCTGTTTGCTTATTTAAATAATTTGTATTTGCTTTCACAAAAAGCTATAATTTAGAGCAAGTGAACGACCCTCATGTTCATGATAAGCTTTCTTCAGTCTGATACACGGTCATTTTAATTGGCCACTAGAAGATTCATTCCTTGGCCTTGACCATTGGTTCACTAGGGGCTGACATTTAATTTGCGGAGGAAGTAGGAAGGAGCTGGGGTAGAAGCTTTGGTATTAATCCTCATGTTGAATAAAATGTACATGAAACACAAGAGGTGACTATAATGTGTGGTACAGTTGAACTAAACTGGATAGAAACCTCATCTCATAGCATAGAATATAAGTGTGGCAAAGACAACCCTGGCGAGGAATGCATTTTCATAGTATCACACCCTTTTAAGAAAATTTACTCGGAAACCAGGAAGAGGTTTTCCCATACTATTTAGTATTCTGCGTTTCATATAACAGGTGTCCAATAAACATTTATTGCATAAAGGGTGCTCTTTTATTACCAACCATCCAGTATGGATCAGTAAACAACTAAGAATGGAAATAGGCAACTCTCAGGCTAGTTAATTTAGCAGACAGCGCAGAGAACGCTGATTCAGAACAATGACAGGCTGTGAATAGCCAGTTTCTACCATGCTTGTTGTTTTCTTTCCCTTGGCCCTGGCTTGAAAGCAGGGAGAAGGAAGAGGGCAGCGTGGAGCTAACCAAGAGAATGAGGAAGAGAAAGCTAGGCAGCCTGGAAGGCAGCGCCGTGTGGGGGAAGACAATGGGCTTTGGGGTGAGATTAAACAGGCTTCAGCTCCTACCCTCACTTTTCACAGGTTTGGGGACATTTGAGTTCTTATCTGTTTAGATTCCTTGTTTTCTGATATGTAAAACGGAATGACAATCATATTTACTTTATAGGGTGTTTTGGGACAAAATGCAAAGATGCACGTCAAATCTCTAGCAAAGATGTGGCCTTTAAAGAAGAAAAACATACTGGTATATATCTTGTTCAGTTTCTAAGAGCAAATTTTACACCCTCCTATCCAGACAGAAAGGTTTTTAAATGATAGGGAAAGGGAAATTGTTTACAAATATTTTGGGTGCAAAATTTGTGTGAGGTAATGGTGCCATGTACAGATACACAGACTTCAGAGAAGAAGGTTCAGGGGACAGGAGATCCTCTACCCATGCATAGATCCCAGACGGACATTTAGAAGCCCACTGGTTTATAACGCCAACGTGAGTAGGCAGTGTTGACGCACACAGTCCTTGGATTAATTTTCAGGAGGTAGGAGTGTAATCTTGTCCTTTGAAATCCTTCTTGCTGACACATACTCTCTCAGGTGACTGTTCCCAGTTTCATTACCTTGAAAATATTTTCAGGCAAAAACCCCTCTGGATTAGCTGCTATAAAGAACTTCCCTGAGACTGGGTAATTTATAAAGGAAAGAGGTTTAATTGACTCAGTTCCACGTGGCTTGGGAGGCCTCAGGAAACTTAACAGTCACAGTAGAAGGGGAGGTAGCAATCTTCCTCACAAGGAAGAGACAGAAGAGAGAAGAGCAAGGGAAACTGCCACTTATAAAACCCTCAGATCTCTTGAGAACTTGCTATCACAAGAACAGCACAGGACAAACTGCCCCCCATGATCCAGTCACCTCCCACCAGGTCCCTCCCTTGACACCCTCCCTTGACACCTGGGGATTATAAGATGAGATTCGGGTGGGAACACAGAGCCAAACTCTATCACCCGATGCACCGATTTGCTCAACCAGACAAAAGGGTATGTATGGGTGTTTCTCCGCACGAAGCCTCAGTCCTGCTCTCTTCCCTCTCACGCACTGTGCTTCATTCCATGGGCCAGGACTTTCCTTCCGTTTTAGAACTCACACTTAATCTTTCAAAGTTAATCCTACTCTTGAATGTCTATCATACAAGCCTGTGCAATGTTCCCCCATGCTCTTACTTTTTTAATCACTTTATCTCTGTCACTGACTCATAAGCCTCTGCTTACTGTGCTTTCTATATTTGCATGTTTTGGATTTAAAGAGATCAACAGGCCAGGCTCGGTGGCTCCCACCTATAATCCCAGCACTTTCAGAGGCCAAGGCGGGTGGATCACTTGAGGTCAGGAGTTCAAGACCAACCTGGCCAACATGGCAAAATCCTATCTCTACTAAAAATACAAAAATTAGCTGGGCATGGTGGCCGACACTGGTAATCCCAGCTACTAGAGAGGCTGAGGCAGGAGAATCACTTACATCTGTGAGGCAGAGGTTGCGGTGAGCTGAGATTTTGCCACTGCACTCCAGCCTGGGTGACAAAATTAGACTCCATCTCAAAAATGAATAGATAAATAAATTGATTAATAGCAATAAGCACAGACTCCTTGAGGAAAGATGCCATAGATTAATGAGCAAATGGATTAATGAGAAGGGAATAATTTCATACTGACAGCTATAAATCTGTTGCTGTCAGAGACAGTGGACCCCTTCTGCCCTAGAGGAGCTGCTGCTGCCCTTAAATCTCATCATGCAAAGACATGACCGCAGCAGAGATCTCCAATTTCTTGCCTCTGTGGTTTTCTCAAGCAACTTCCTCTCCCTGGGATGACAAATCACCATCCTTCTTCACTCACTTGGCCAATTCTACTCAACGTTGACATTCAACTCCAGTATCTTAGTCTTTTTGGCACCAGGAACTGGTTTTGTCAAAGACAATTTTTCCACAGATGAGGCTGGGGGATGGTGTCGGGATGATCTAAGCCCATTACATTTATTGTGCACTTTACGTCTATTATTATTACATTCTAATATATAGTGAAATAATTATAAAATTCACCATAATGTGAATCAGTGGGAACCTGAGCTTGTTTTTCTGCAACTAGACGGTCCCACCTGGGGACGATGGGAGACAGTGACAGATCATCAGGCATTAGATTCTCATAAGGAGCGTATGACCCAGATTGCTCCCATGTGCAGTTCAACATGGGGTTTGGGCTCCTGTGAAAATCTAACTCTGCCTCTGATCTGACAGGAGGCGAAGCTCAGGTGATGGGGAGGGGCTGTGAATACAGTTGAAGCCTCACTTGCCCCAGCTGGGCAGCCTGGTTCCTAACAGGCCATGGACAGTCAGGCACTGGTGCATGGCTGGGGATTGGGGACCCCTGATCTACATCATATTACTAAATTTTTATCTCCAGCCCTGACCTTTCTAAGGGACTTCAAACATGAATCTCCCAAAACAGACCTGCTGACTCCACTTGAGTCCCAAGAATTATAGATTTAGCTGCCCACATTCCCCTTTCCTTAGGGGGTTTTCTCTACCCACTCGCTCAGCAGCTGACTTCCACTGCAGCTCAGGCCCCACTTCCACCCTCTGCCCCTCTGATTCAATGTTCTTCTAGGAGCCACAGAGCTTAAAAATAAACATACACAGCCAGGTAACACCTCTGTGCCTGCAGCCTCCAGTGACCTCCATTACACAGAAAAAAACCAAGTTTCCTACCACAGACTAAGAGGCCACGTTCTGGCCCCATCTGACTTCTCGTGCCACCGTCCCACTTTCTTGTTATAGTATGTACCCTGCACCTTGTCTTCTGTTGCAACTTGTGTTTTTTGCACTGAAAATGACTGCTTCACAGAGAGTCACATTCTGGTTTATAGAAAAATACATTTTCCACAGGTGGCTGCAACATAATTGTTTGTTGGGTTGGGTTTGGTTTGGTTTGGTTGGGTTTGGTTGGGTTTGGTTGGGTTTGGTTTTTGAGACAGAGTCTCGCTCTGCTGCCCAGGCTGGAGTGTGTGGTGCAATCTTTGCTCACTGCAACCCCTGTCTTCCAGGTTCAAGTGATTCTCCTGCCTCAGCCTCCTGAGTAGCTGGGATTACAGGCACATGCCACCATGCCCAGCTAAGTTTTGCATTTTTTTAAGTAGAGACGGGGTTTCACCGTGTTGGTCTTGAACTCCTGTCCTCATGATCCACCCACCTCAGCCTCCCAAAGTGCTGGGATTACAAGTGTGAGCCACTGTGCCCAGCCTGTCGTATTTTTCAAAAATAACTACAACTATATCAGCAACCTAGAAGCTCCTTCAAAACCTGCCTCTTTATCATTATGAGTGACATCTATGTTCCCTCACCTTCAACTCAGGTGAACCTTGCAATGGACCCCAGGGGCTGAGTCCACCCAAGCGATGCTGAGCTGTGTACAAGATTAGGGTGGGAATTGCTGCATGTCTTCTGTTGAACTCTCCTTCGGGACACTTCCCCTGGGAACCCAGCTGTCACATTTTGAAGAGGCACAGGCCATCTGGAGAGTCCTGGGAAGGTCCCAGGAATAGGCCCCATCAACAGCTACAGTGTGAGTGAGCCACTCTTCCAGTCATACAAGCTGCCAGGCTCCAGTCAAGCCCAGACCGTAAGTTTCTCAGCTGAGGTCCCAGGCACAATGGATCCCAGACCAGCGGCCCTTGCTGTGCTCCTTTCAAGTTCCTCAACTTCCAGGTTACTTTCTGAGCAACTTTCTAAAAGGCAGATCTGAATAGCTTGCCCTTCATCTTAAACAAAGCACTGAAGACTTTTCCCATGGTTCCGTACAGGCTCCATTGCCTCATTTTGCACAGCAGAGTGTGAGGAACGTGCTTAGGATCCATCTTCTGCTCCTCCTCTGTGTTTCATTCTTCAGCCGTGTGGGAGGGACACAATCACGCCAACAAATACTTCATGCTGCTTCCTAATCTGGACTTGTCAGTCCCTCTGTCTGGAGGCCTTTCCCCCTGTCGTTTTCTAGCCAACAAATCTCTGAATTAAGCCTCAGCACGCCCTCGGACTGTTTTCCCAGTACTCCATCTGATTTAGGTAGACACTCTGCCCTGTGTTCCCGCATTTGTGCTACCACCGTTATAGCATCTGTCGCTATTAATTGAAATCTTGATGGTTTATCTGCCTGTAAACTGCCCCCTCCCTGCCAACCTGTAACTTTCTGTCTTATTTATTTTTGTGTATCCAGTAAACCATCTTCCACATGGAGGCTACAAAATAAGTACTTGCTAGTGGAGCATGAGTGGGCCAGCTGCCCCACAGCAGGTAGGTTTGCTGTGGCACTTTTCCCAGATGGCTTTTTGTTTGAACCTAAACTTTACTAAAATGTAAATCGTTTCCATTGCCCCCTCTGCCCACTTGGTCTTTATTTGTCTCATTGGCATCTTTCTATATATCCTACTATTACAAACAGAAAGTCACATAATTTAACAAATGTAACAATAGCGCAGGCCAGGAACATACACACGTCTACCATGTCTGGCTTAATCTCACTAATATCAACAAAACACAGTTCTTGAGGGTTCTTACAGGTACTGCCCAACTATATGCAATATATTTATCCTTTAAGATAAACACTACAGGAGGACAGATAACATAAACATTTCATGAAAGAACTGACAGAATAAACTGCTCCAGCTAAAGTATAATCCATAGATTTAAGCTCAATTTCTCTACTTTCTGAATCTTTACTATTTCTAATCAAAAAGTTTAAGTACTGTGTTTCCAAAAAAGGCAATTATATCAAAATTAATAGGAAACAAGACCATAGTGTTTTGTTTTAATATTTTCAGGGTTTTTAAATAATAAAGTCATTTCTTTTTCCATATGGGAGATTGTTGAAAGCCTTGGAGAGATTGTTGTTATTTATAAAGTAAATCATTATCCTTCCAATGAGAAACATTGTAAAAGTAAGCTTTGGATTTGAATCAGCTGATAATACAGTGATGCATTTTCCTATGCAACCATCCCCAGATGACGAGAGTTTTAAAATGATGCTAGATTCTCTTCTTTACTTTTTGCCTCTCTAATGATGCATACATTTTAATAGGATCTGGTATATTAAACATCAGGCAGCAGCTAGAGTAATTTCAGTGCTCCTGAATTCAAGATTACACCTCTTTCGTGACACTTTCTTGTGTGTTTTAAGCACATTGTTGTACATACTCATAAAATTTGAAGTTAGCTGGATCCTTGTTGAGCAGAAATAACAGCTCCTGATAAATTTCAACATGCATAGCAATTTACATAAAGTTCCTGCTAAAAGTCTTTCCTAATGTTTGTTAACTACATTTATTCACTTCAGGTAAAAAATAATAAAAACTATTTTAGGAGCTCAGTGAAAATTATTATCCTTTTAGCACAATATTAATTGATTATTTTAGCCCTAACAATCTGAAAACCCAAGTACACTCTGAGATTATCCTCTTTGTGGCTGGGAATACTTACTGAAGCCAACTGCCTTTGGATTCTTCTTGAGCTAATAATTCAGTAGTGTTCTTGTGGAAGTCAAGTAAGCTTAAAAGTACTGTACAAATGTATGGCTTAATCAAGCATGGTTATAGTCTTATAACACAACTAGCAGTTTGCTGTAGGAGATCCATTCTGATGACTTATAACGTCTAACCCAGCACTGAGCCAACAATCAGCTCACTCACACTTTCCACTCCTAACACAACAGGTAAATGTGCGTACCACAGGCACTAGCCACACAACCTTCTCTCTCTGCCCTGATCCACCGGAGCCACAGGCATGAGGAAGCGCACCCCATCACTCCGTTCATGACATCACCGCATGGCTACCCACAGGCCAAGCTCCAGTCCTGTGCTGGTGACATGACGCAAAGACAAATGAGACCTCAAGGATGTCCACGTCAACTCAGGGAGACTGGCTCTGAGCTGACCTTTATCTTCGTGATCATTTTGTGACAACAGTGATAAGGATTTCTGAGATGTGAGGCGCTGAAGACTTCATACAGCCTAACGTTGGTCAGGTTGTTTATCTGAATATAGGTTTGGTTTCATGCAATACCCTGTTCCTTTCCCATGTATATAGTCACTTCCATCTGGCAACCAGTGGCTGAATGAACCAAACTGAAAGTCACTGGCAAGTCTGTACGTGCGAATCACATGAAGATTGAGAACCAGAAACCTACAAATGGCTGTGTGATTTTGTGAAGATCATCCAGTCTCTCTGAATATCAGGTTCTTCACCTGCAAAATGAAGACAGGCTTCATTTGCTTCATGATGATGAAGTAAAAACCTATGTAGTCTTATATTTCACCCCCAAAGAAAAAATAATAATGAACAAAAAATATAAACACCATTGTCAATGACACAAGGAGACGTTTGTAGCCCAGTACCAAATTTATGAAGCAAAAAGAGCTGAAACAGTAAATGAGTTAGCAGAACAAAGGAAGATGAAGCTTGAAGGCCTCAGAAACCATGAGGAAGAAGTCAGCTCACCCAGAGAACAGCAGGATAGCCAAGTAACTAGAGGGGCCAGTTTCTGCTGAAGGGATGGCTAGAACCACCCCTCCCCAGCCCTCAGGAGACAGAAAGTATAGTTTCTAAAGGAACTCAATCAGAAATCCTCCATATCCAGACATGGAGGAAGGCATGAGGAGATTACAGACACACACACAACCAGCAAGTAAAAACCCAAGCAGCTGGAGATGAAAGATTGGAATGGGAACCTCCCTGTCTCCTCAGCCAATGCTGCCAGGCTCTCCCCAAAGCAAGAAACTGGAGGCTCTTTCTTGGAGATCCTCAAACACCACCAAAAGGCAAAGAGACCCAAGCATTTGGGCTGCTCAAGTAAAAAGAGACACAATATTGAAGGTTGCAGGCTGCAAGCTCACCCCTGCACACCGTGCCCTTAATGGCTTTGCATTTCTTGCTAAGGAAGAACATTCAGATGCCAGGGTCCAATATTCGAGACAGAAGCCACACCAGATAACCAGAAAAATGAAGGAACTACTAACAAATAGAGAAAATGAAACCTTTTCTCTAAAAGCTAAAGGTATTGTGAAGACAGCAACCATCAACAAAACAAGGACTTCAGTTCTACAACCACGTGGCACCGAATCCTGCCAGCATCCTGAGTGAGTGGATTCTTTCTCAGAGCCTTTGGAGAGGAGCATCGCCCAGGATTCTGACCCGCAGAACTCTGAGACGATAAACCCATGCTTTTTAAGCTGTTCGGTTTGTGGTAATTTGTTCCTGCAGCAGTAGCAAACTAACATGATGCCCATTTAATAAGCAAAAATTCGCAATTGAAATTTCTCCAAAATGACTGCCTATTTGGCTGCGTTCTCTATCAGGAACACCTATTAAAATGAATGACTCAGGCTCATAATCATTGACAACGTTCATTTCCCAGCAGTGACAGCAGTGACCAGTGTGACTGACTGGTCACCACACACTGCTGGTCTTCTCTCTCCAGCTGTTCATTGTTTTCCTGTTTTCACACTTCTAAGCATCGTGTCTCACTATCAGCAAAGCAACTGCCGCAAACCGAGCCTGTTATGCTATTAGGAAAAATTGAAGGATGTATGTTTATTGTTTTTCTTTTTTCTTTTCTTTCTTTCTTTTTTTCTTTGAGACAGACTCTCACTAGGTCATTCAGGCTGGAGTACAGTGGTGCAATCTCAGCTCACTGCAACCTCCACCTCCCGGGGTTCAAGCAATTCTCCTATCTCAGCCTCCCGAGTAGCTGGGACTATAGGCACCTGCCACCACGCCCAGCTAATTTTTGTATTTTTAGTAGAGACAGGGCTTCACCTTGTTGGTCAGGCTGGTCTTGAACTCCTGACCTCAGGTGATCCACCCACCTCGGCCTCGAAAAGTGCAGGGATTACAGGCATGAGCCACTGTGTCCAGCCGGATGTAGGTTTCTTGCCTTCATAACTTTGTGTTACACAAAGTCAAGTTGCATAGCTCCTCCTTGATTTACGTCTCTCTTCCTGCAGTGATTGAAGGCTGATGTTGATCCGAGGTTAAAATGACACCTGACTTCATGGGCCTTCCCTCCAGCCAGTCAATATGAGCAATCTGTTCATTACCTATTTCAAAGCAATGTGACTGGCAACTTGGAACTGTCCTATCTTCCTGTGGGGAATGCGCTACAGCTGGAATTCATCACCAGCAATTCTTATCTTCCTTATGCAGGTCTTAGTTAAATCACACTTTAAAAGGAGCGTGGCTGATCTTAATTACTCTGAGATAAATATTGAGTTATTTTTTTTCACATGAATGCACAAATGAGTAAATGATGGAATGCACGTAGAAAAATCACACTTGAAAACTGAATTTAAGGATGTAGAGCTGCTAAATAAATTACTCTGAACTCAGTACTCTGAACTAAGCCACCATTTTTTATGTGTATTTTTTTTTTCGTGACGTGTAAATTTTCCAACTTTCATTCCTGTGTTTATCTGGATCTGCTGTGGATCTTCTGAAACCGTGGCATTGGTGGGCTGCATTGTCATCTGAAGGCTCAACTGGGGAAGAATCCATTTTTGAGTTCATTTAGGTTGCTGGCAGCATACCTGTCCTTATGGTTATAAAACCAAGGGCCGTTAGATGGGTGCCACCCTCGGGCTGTAGGCTCACAGCCATGAGCACTTTTCCAGCATGACTTTCAGCTCCATGAATCCCACAGAAGGCTGCAGCTCATCTGCCCTTGCAAAGTCTTATTTAATGTGATGTACACACAGGCAGGACAGCCTATCACCTCTGTCAGGTTACAGGACCTATACATGGGGGCAAACCATTACCTTTGTTTCACTGATTTGTAAGTAGCATGTCATCAACCTGATGACATGCTACTCACACTCCAGGGCAGGGAATAGGACAGAGGTGCAGAGGGCAGCCGGTGGGATGACCGGTTGTCATCCTTAGGGTGACACCTTAGGGTGTGTCCACATCCATGACCTCTCTCTCTTGCTGAGCTCAGTGGGGAATCAGCAGCATTCAGACTTGCTAAGCAGTGAGGAAATGGACAGCTGTGAAGGGGAGGGGCCAAACAGGACAGGCCCCAGAGAGGTATCGGATTTGCTTAGAGGATCCCTGGCTGTTGTTCATGAGATGTACAAAATCTGCGAATTTCAAGATGCTGATAGAAAAAGGATCTGAGGGAGAGCAGCATTGCAGATAAAAGAGAGGGGCATGGTTTCCTCAAAGCCATGAAGGTCTGGTCCCCCTCAGATGTGAATGGACTATCTTCCCAGAAGGTGTATGGGGTGGGGAGAGGCCAGGTGTCCCATTTAACCAGGGAGTAGGAAGGCGGTGTGGGCAGAGATGCCAGGGAAGGATGGATTTGGAGCCAGCAAGTTGAGGGTTTCTTTGCCTGACAGCTTCTATTTTCTCTGTAAAGCAAGGCCCAAGGCCATCTGCAGAAAAGGAAGGGTGTGTGAGCTGAGGAATTGGATGTTTAGCAGGGTCCAGAAGGTTTAAAACAGTCCTTACAAGAGAACCCTTCAGTGAGTGAGCATTAGGATCACAGTATGACTGTGAGGTAGCGTTGAGCACACAGCTGGAGTCAGCGGCTGTAAAGAGAGACAACCCACCCCCATTTCTAGAGCTGAGCTCTAGAAGAATTGCCTGCAACTCTGAAGAACTGCCTGCAACTACTAGGAGCTACCCCACCCTGAGATGCCTCAGAGTCTACTCTCCTGCAACCTGGGGGAGTCCACAACCAACCACGACTGGCACAGGGGTGCAGTAGCAGATCCAGCATGCCTCAGAGAGCCCCCCTGGAATCAGCCTGAGGCCAGCCTTGCATGAATGCCAGGCTTTGCTCAGTGTCTCCTGGCTCTGCTGCTTCTGCCTGAGAATATTTCCATGTTAAATCATCTGCAAAGAGCACCAGTCCAGGATCTGCTTCTAGGGAACCCAGCCTAAGAAAGTAGCCAAGAACCCAAGTGCTACCAATTACCTCAAGTGCAGAGGGGATTTGTTTCATCTAAAGTTAAAGTAGTTCCAAGAGGCTGTGAAAACATCGGGTAATTTTTTTTTTTTTTTTTTTTTTAGAGGGAGTTTTGCTCTTGTTGCCCAGGCTGGAGGGCAATGATGTGATGCTCACTGCAAACTCTGCCTCCCGGGTTCAAGTGATTCTCCTGCCTCCGCCTCCTAAGTAGCTGGGATTAAAGGCATGAACCACCATGCCTGGCTAATTTTGTATTTTTTAGTAGAGATAGGGTTTCACCATGTTGGCCAGGCTGGTCTCAAACTTCTGACCTCAGGTGATCCACCTGCCTTTCTCCCAAAACGCTGGGAGAAAATTTTATATTGATAAAAATAAGGATGAATTTGAGGTTCTATGGAAGAAAGTCATTGAAGCAGGCAGGCATTTCTGGAGAAAAATAAAAGTAAAACTGTCAATGAACTTTAGGTCTCAGTGAGGTAAAAGAACAGAAGGACAAGTGGTAAATTTTTTAGCAAACTTGGATGATAGAAGGTTATGATCAGAGAGTAGGCTGCCTGAATTTTAGTTTCAGATGTTGAGCAGTTTCAAAGCTAACAGACTAAAGTGTAGTAGACATGGTATTGTCAAATGCTCACTCTGCTATAAAAATGCATATCTGCAATTTAGAAAATAATTTTAAGGCCAGGTGTGGTGGCTCATACCTGTAATCCCAGTACTTTGGGAGACTGAGGCAGGGGAATTGCTTGAGGCCAGGTGTTCAAGGCCAGCATGGGCAACATTGTGAGACACTATCTTTACCAGAAAACAAAAAAATGAAAAAATTAGCCAAGTGTGTTGGTGCATGCCTGCAGGCCCAGCTACTCAGGAGGCTGAGGTGGGAGGATTGTGTGAGCCCAGGAGGCCAGGACTGCAGGGAGCCATGGTTGTGCCACTGCCCTCCAGCCTGATCAACAGAGCAAGACCCTGTCTCAAAAACAAAGAAGAGAAAGAAAGAAAAAAAAGGAAGGAAGGAAGGAAGAAGGAGGGGAGGGGCAGAGGGGGAGGAGAGAGGGAAATTTAAGTAAGTAGGGGGCCCACAATACCCTCATCAGTATTTAAGTTTACATAAAGCTGACTTGTGGATAGAGTTCCTAATTTTGCAGTCTACTTTAATAGTCAAGCTGAATGTTAATATTTTAGAGGAAACCAAGTATTCTTTGACTACAGTCTTACTTCAGAGCTTTATCTCCTTCTGGACATTGCTTGTGTTGTATTCACCATGATATCTTTAGCATGATGGATTGGATGAAAGGTCTCCAGATTCCAATTTTACCTTCTTCCAGTCTCTTTCCCCTATTATTACCAGAAATATGTCCCTAATAGCAAATATTTTCACATTACTTTCTTACTGAAAACATTTCAATAACCCCAATTGCCTCTAGAGTGCATTTTAACTTCTTCATAACTGACCAGTTCAACTGTCTGAAGCCTGCCTCTCATCAATCCTGATTTCCTCACTCTCTCCTCACCCTCTGTACTGTACTTATGTGAGCTATTTACACATCTCTAAGTATCTTGCCCTTTTTCACACATCTAGGTTATTTGTGAATCTGACAAGTGACTGAGGGTGTAGTGCTTCTTTTCTCCCTGTATAAAATGGCCCTATCCCCACTTTGAGTACCCTTTCACATCAGTTTAATACTTCTGCAATGGCATTTGTAAATACCTCATTGGATGTACTTGCTCACACATCTACATTTTCTATTAAACTCAGAGATCTGGGAGCACTGGGTCTACGTCGCATTTATTTGCTGAACAGGAATTAGCCTGTGCTCTTTGCCAAGGCTCCAGTGGGAGAAGAAAGCAAGAACAACTTAAAATGTAGCCGTCAGAAAAGCAGATGATCAGAAAAAATGCAAGGGTAGCACTCACAGTGACTACCCAGTGTGACTGTAACTTCCCCTTTCTCTTCTCTGTTCTTCCATGTTGGAAAGCATGAAAAAGCAAACATAACTGTCTCGAAAGAATTGCAAACATCAAGGAAGAAACTAATTTTTCAAAAAATAATTTTTGTTTTCTTATCTAAAACATAATAAAGGAACTTCTGGACCTGCATGTAAAACTCAATAGAGTTGGTGAAAATGGAAAGTGCAGGTATTTAATATAGGGTCAAGGGGCGTGGGTGTAGTCCGAAGGCGAATCGCTGCTAGAACCCACTACACAAGAACATTAATTAGTTTCACAGGTCATTGAAATCACGTGACATGAAACTTATTCAGGAAGTATTAACTTTGGCAAGCTTTATTCCTTGTCATGAAGGCCATTCCATTACCTGATAGTTCTATTTCCCCTCCTCACCCTCCCGGTATGAAGTTTATAACAGCATCAGATGAGGCAGGACATGCACTGAGCTACTTTAACATGTATATAACTTTTAGTACTTTTCCTTCTGGCAAAAATATTCCAAAAATTAGTTTAATTTCACAATCATCTAACAATGACTATGGAAAGAATCCACTGGCTTAGGGATATTTAAGAGGGAAGAAGAGGTCTCTAATTGCAAACTAGACTTTCACACTAAAGCTGTGTAGAATGGAATACAGTCAGAAGTGAAGCCATCAAGAAAATCGATATTATCCCTGGCAGTGGGCGCCCCATCCCGCCCCACACATGCTGACACTAATGACTTCAGGTCATGGCAACTCTGAGTTCCAAGGGTGACTTAGTGAAGGCAGAGCCACAATGACCTGGGAAACTGCACACTTCTCGGTGCCCAGCAGCAACGGGGAGCAGGCGATGTCACAACAGGGTCAGCTCACACGGGAAGGTTTATGTCAATCAAATCCCCCTACAGTGTTAAACATTCTCCAATAGTCCGTCTGTTTCACCTTCCTTCTGCAACAACCCATATGCCATAAGAGGAGGCAACTGTACCATCAAAAACGCGAGCCAGGAAAGGAGAGCCTTTTCAACAACCATGCCAGAGCACCCGGGCACCCGCAGGCAAAAAAGTGCACCTCAGCTTAGTCCTCACACTTTATACAAAATTAAGTCAAATAACCCAAGTGCGCAACAGCAGATGAATGGTTAGGAACGTGGTCGTGTTGAGCCATGGAATGCTATGTAGCCATGAGAAGAATGACATCCTGTCATTTGCAACAACACAGATGGAACTGAATTCCATTGTGTCAAATGAAATAAGCCAGACGCAAAAACAAATATCTCATGTTCTCATTCATCAGTGGAGCTTCAGGGTGGCCTCATGGAGGCAGATCTCATGGAGAGTGCAGTGATGGTGACCAGAGGCTGGGGAGGGAGGGGAGAAGTGGAGGATGAAGACAGGGTGGGTAATGGTAACAGAAATGCAGCTGGATAGAAGGAGCGGGTTTAGCGTTTGATAACACAGTAGTATGACCATAGTTAACTACTATATATGGCGTATTTCAAAATAGCTACAAGAGAAGATCTTAAAAGTTCCTAACACAAAAAAATGATAAATTTTCAAGGTGATAGATACACTAAATGCCTTAATCTGATCATTACACATTGCATACATGGCTATGTATGCAATTACCATATGTATTTCTATGTACCTATGTATACGTATACGTATGTACCTATGTATGCAAATAATACACATGTACCCCATAAATACGTACAATTGTTACATATCAATACATTTTTAAAATAATAACAGAATTACAAAAAATCAATATGTATTTACATAATTAGATGTAAAATATACAATTATAAGACTTTGAGGAAAAAATAGGATAAGGCTATGGACAGAGTTGTCAGACTTGACACCAAAACCATGATCCATCAGGGAAGAAAATGGATAAATTCAACCACAACAAAATTAAGACACATTTATTCTTGGAGAAACTCTGTGAAGAGGATAGAGAGCTTAAATACAGATGGTGAGAAAATACTGCAAACCACAAATGGCATATTCAACAAAGGACTCATATCTACAGCATACAAAGAGGCCTCAAAACTCAACAGTAAGAAAGCAAACACATTGATTAGAAAGGGGCAAAAGACATGAGGAGACTTTTACCAAAAAGGACCTAAAGAAGGCGAACGCATAAAAAGACCTTGAAGAACATTAGCCGTTAGGGAAATGCGAATTTAAGCCGCAATGAAAGAGCACTACACACCTATAAGGCAGCTTAAATAAAGAAAAAAAAAGTGACAACATCAAATACTGGTAGGAATGTGAAGAAGCTGTATCTCTCATGTGCTGCTGATTGTAATGTAAATGGTAAAGCCATCCTGGAAAGCAGTTTCTCATTTTCTTTAAAAACTACGTATGCAGCTACCATTCCACCCAGCAATTATATTCATGTTATACCAGAGAAATGAAAGTTTATAGTCAGACAAAAACCTGTGCATGAATGCCTCTAACAGCTTCACTTTTAAAGCCAAAAACCGAAATCAGCCAAGAAATCCTTCAACTGAAGCACTGTTAGACAAACCATGTAAATCTTTACTGCAGAATGTCACTCTGCAATATGAGGGAGTGAACTCTTCATACACACACAGAAACGTGGATGAATCTCCAAGAACCATACTGAAAGAAAAACGCCAACCTCAGGAGGTTACAGACTGTGGGATTCTGTTGAAATACCATTTTTTAAATGACAAAGTGCATCAGTGGTCACCAGGAGTTAGGACAGAGGCAGCAGGAACGGGAGGGCAGTATGCGTGGCTATAATAAAGCAACATGAGAGCTCTTCATGGTATTTGGACTGTGGGATGTCTCACCTGTGATGGCAGACACATGAGCCTACATTTGCAATAAAACTGGATAAAACTCTTCCCTACACACACACACACACACACACACACACACACATACATGCATGCAGAAGTGCAAATAGAACTAAAAAGCTCCAAGTAAGAGCAGTGGGCTGCGTCACTGTCAGCATCCCGGTGTGACATTGTGCTACAGGTTTGCAGAATGCCACCACTGGGTGACAATGTGAGAGATGCACAAGAGATCTCCCTGTACTATTTCTTACAACTGCATGTGCACCCACAACTATTTCAATCCAAATTGCAATTACAAAGAAATAAGCTAGCAACTGTGACCTTTGCCCACAATCTAGAGTGGTCTTCTTCAGAGGCCTCATGCAATGACCATATCTGTTTGAGGGTGTTTAGAATTGGCCATAAAAGTAATTTCTCCATTAATGGTAGAAAATCCTAGAGAATCTGCCCACTCCCCACACCATTATGTTCAGGAGGCACCTATTTGCCTTTTCCTGGGTCTGGAAAACTTGGAATGAGTGAAATTTAGGAGTCTCATGTTGGATTGTCTTCAGAAACTACAACCACAAAAGCCAAGGTAATTAAGTGGTAGATATTGCTGAGAAACAAAGTGTGTGTGTGTGTGTGTGTCCAGAAAGACACAAATGGAAGAGAAGTGTAGGCCAAGTTAAGGGTGTAATTTAGGTCTCACAGAGTAGAGCTACACCCAGAAGACTGGGTCCATTTAGGAATCAGCCTTACTCCTCATTAGAATGCCCCCTTCTAAGTCTCCCATCACTTAAGCAGTTTTGTGGTATGTGGCATGATATCGACAATAACAATAAGCAAAACTTGAATGTAAGAATTACTTTCTTATTGAAATAAAATGAATAGTAAGTAAAGCAAATGGGTAAACATGACCAAATATTTCCTGCAGACACAATAGTTTAGAAAATTGTCACACTCTTATCAGCCAGTATATCTACATGTAAACCTTATACCTCCCAACAGAAAATGTTGGCAACCAGTCCTCCTTTCTAGAGAAAAATTCACTGTTTCTAAATTGTGTTCACTGCCAGGTGTACTAAGCATCACCCTTAGTATGTAAACCTTAGTGGTTGTTAGTATGAATTTTTATGGTTTCCAACAACAAATGCCATTCAAAAGGTAAATTTATTCCTATCAGAAAAGGAATTTTAAGTGTATTATTTATTAGAAATAAGCATCATGGCTGTCTGTTAATAAGCTTTCATAATTTAATAAGGCAAAGTGATTCTGTACAAAATATACCCAGAATTAAGTAATGCCAAAGAGGAGCCACTTATTCTTCTAAATTGGGACATCCTGCTCTCCAAGGCTAGAGTTAAACTAATTGATTACATTACGGTGTCATCTATTTCACTTTCTTTATCATTCTGTTGTCTGCAAAGAGCAAACAATAGAATTCTTATTCTCATTCTACAGACAACTCATAGAAGTATAATTAAACTTTAATTTCCCAGACATTAAAATTTATATTGCTTATAAAATATAAGTCAAATATATTATACATCTCCCTAATTCATTAAACTACCTCATTCAGCAAACACAATATGATATTTTCTTGAGAGATCTTAGACATTATTAGTATAAATTTATGGCACTTTTTGGTACAACTGGCTTATAGGAAATATATTTACAGGCACAGAGGCTGAGACCATATGTTCAAGGCCATGTCAACACCACCCTGCAGATGGGCTCCCTAAAAACGTTCCTGGCATGACCCTTCCACAATCACTTGCTGCTTTTCTAGATACAAAGTGGGACAAGACCCTTTGTCAATAGAACCTGGCAGCTTTTTCCGAGATTAAGTCGACATTGCAAAAGTGTTTCCTGTCCTCTACAATGCATCATTTATCATGAATTATCAGCCCTTTGATTGCACAACAGAATTAAAAACCACTGCATTATTACTGCTGCATTCTAAATCAAAGTCAACTTAATAATTTTTGTTAGATTCATTCTACCTTTTTCATTCTACTGCTATTTGCTTTAATGAGTTGTAACTTATGATCACCACCATCTGTTCCAACGATCTTTTATTGATTGGCAAATCACCCTACATCTTGTGGCATAACACAACAAACGTTGTTTTGTGGGTCAGAAATTTGAGTAAGGCACAAGAAAGGCTGTTTTGCTGTTCCGCGATTTCTAGGGCCTCAAGTGGGAAGACAAGGACAGCTGAGAGTGATGTGAATGGATGGGCAGGAACAGCAGGAGCTGGAGGATCCACTTTCGAGATGGCTTCCTCACCAATAGGGCTGGTGATGAGGTCAGAAATGTTGGGCTGAGCTGAGCCACGGACAGCAGCTCCTCCACATAGTTCCTCTCACGCCACAGCTGTAGGGTGATCAGAATTCTTACGTTGTGGCTGGCCTCCTCTAGAAAGTGTTTCCCAAATGAATTAGGCTGAAGTACAAGGCATCTTCTGACCAAGCCTAAGAAGTCATAGAGCTTCACGCCTCTAAAGTACATTGGTCATCCTCCCAGACACAAGGAGGTGGGAGGGTACGCAGACCTCAGCTCTTCATGAGATAAGGGTCAAATTCTCATTATTCATGGTGATTATGTTTTATAAAGTCACCACATGTGCTGAATCATTGGTCCAGGGAAAACAGACTTAGGTTCCCACAAGCCTCTGGTCCCAACATTTTTTTCCCACCAACCAACAATATACATTATTTTTGTGTGTCTTTTTGTTTAAGGACACCTTATTTAATATATATTGTTGATTCATTAACATTAAACTCACGGCTGACAGCTCGGTAACTTCTGTCTGCACAAAGCGGATCTAACACCCCCATCTTCTCCATAAGGCACATCACAGCCTTCTGGTGCTTGAGAACACATAGCAGCACTCCGCACCACACCTGTAGACCATCTACAGAGTGAAGTCCCAAGGCAAAGCACGAACATGCAAAACACATGTCTACTTATAGAATGAAGGAGTCACTTGTTTGCAGGAAGAGCCAAAGCCAGGCGCCAGAGCATTCCTTGCTCTTACTTGGCTGGGAGGGTACTCAGTGGACAACTCAAACGTTTTGCCTCTTTGTATGTGTCCACAAATGACCACACAAGCCCAGTGGGTGTTGATTTTGAAGTTAAAAGCCATTTTAGCAAGTAGGCGAATTCACAAATATGGAATCCATGAATAATGAGGGTCAACGTCCTTTTCCTAAACCACCGTCTTATCTTAATGATTTTTGTGTGTGCTCATTAGTGTACTGAAAACAGGACAAGGAGAAGATTTGTTTGTACTCAGGCTTCTGTGCCGCAGGGGCAGGCCCCTGGATAATGAGCACCGTCACCTTCCAGAATAATAAACAATGCATGAGTTCTAAAATATCTTCATGAGATCATTCCTTTGCATGGGATTTCTGATTTTTAAACTTCCAAGAATAAATTTGAAAGTAAAGAAAACTAACTCATTAACCCTCATTCCATTTCCACATCACGTCTATTATTTTGTTCTTCTATTTTTCCCATTAACAGTAGAAGATATTACTACTATTATATGTAATTACTTCTTTTCACCTCTTTTGGCAACTGGAGAAATAGCATGAGCTTTCAGAACTAGACAAACTTGCTTTTGAACCTGAACAAGCTACAGCAAACTACTTAGTTCATCTGGGTCTAATTTCCCATCTCTAAGTGATCACCTGAAATGACTCTTGAAAAGTACCCCCAGGGTCCATAATAGATGCTTAATAATTATCTCTTTTCCTGCACACACACATTCACACCTAAGTGTTTCTTTCATTGAAAACTCCAGGGAAAGTGTATATTTACAAAGATTATTAAATCGCACAGCTAAAGTCAACACAATGACTCTAGTGCTTGCAAAAGAAGGCGACGAGGTCTGCTGCTGGCTCTCTCAGCACCCTCCATCTCTGCTGCATTCCCCTTCTCTCTCACCTCAGCCTGCCATTCTCTGTAATACTGTCTTTTCCAGCTAAACCAGTCTTCCTACATTGCTCAGAGAGCCCAGGAATTCTCCATTCTCCTTCCTTTTCTTCTTTTCTTTTTTTTCTTTTTTGAGACAGAGTCTCATTCTGTCACCCAAGCTGGAGTGCAATGGCGTGGTTTCGGCTCACTGCAACCTCCGCCTCCCGGGTTCAGGCGATTCTCCCATCTCAGCCTCCAGAGCAGCTGGGACCACAGGTGCATGCCACCATACCTGGCTATTTTTTTTGTACTTTTAGTAGAAATGGGTTTTCACTATGCCAGCCAGGCTGGTCTCGAACTCCTGACTTTGTGATCTGCCCACCTCAGCCTCCTAAGATGCTGGGATTACAGGCGTGAGCCACCATGCCCGATCTTTTTTTTTTTTTTTTTTTTTTTGAGATAAAGTCTTGCTCTGTTGCCCAGGCTGGAGTGCAGTGACATGATATCAGCTCACTGCAACCTCTGCCTGTCAGATTCTAGTGATTCTACCGGCTCAGTCTCCCAAGTAGCTGAGGTGGCAGGCACCTGCCAAGCCCAGGTGTTCTTCTGTCTTATGTTCTATGCATGAGCTGTTCCCTCTGCTTGCAAGCCCTTTCGAGCCATTCCCATGCTAGCTGCTTCTCACCCTGTTTCATCTTTGCAGAAGCCCCCAGCCGTTCCTTCCTACGGGAGGCATTGTCTCATGCTCTCCGTTTGAGTCCTCGTGTGTGTCTGTTTCCTCGCAATGTGTACTTACTTCATATGCCTGTTTGCCTACTTCTTACTTTTCTCACCCTCTAGAACAGGGTCTCGAAAACTATAGCCTGTGGGCAAAATGTGGCCAACCTCTGGATTTTGTACAGCCTGAGAGCCAAGAATGCATTTTACATTTCTAAGTAGAAAAATTCAAAATAAGGATATTTTGTGACATATGTTAAAACAATACATGGGAAATTAAATTCCAGTGTCCATAAAGTTTTTGGCAACACAACTGCACTCATTCATCTCGACACTGTCTATAGCTACCTTTAGGATAAGCTGACAGAGTTGAGTAGCGACAACGGAGCACGGACAGCCCAGAAAGCGTGAACTTGTTAACATCTGGACTCACACAGAGTATGTCCTTTGACCTCAGGCCTAGAACAAAAAGTCCACAATGTCAGGTTCACTTCTGTTCTCTTTGCCTTTGCCTCCTTTGCTTAACACGGTGTCTAGAAACGTAGACTGTACTCCATAAAAGCGGCTGAGTGAAGATGAACCCCTGGCAATGTGATGTCATTGTTCTCCAGTGGGAGCAAGGTTAGAGAAAATAAACAATGCCTCATTTACAGATTCTAAAAGTCCTTTGATTCTAAGTCACACGAATATTTCACATACCACTGCAAAAATAACGAGACCAATTGAAGTGACCCAATGCTTTCTTGTCACTTTGAATTATACCCTTTAGAGAAATCTCCTAGATGTACTTAGACACATACGTTGTCTTCTTTTTTTTTTAAGAGGAGTCTCGCTCCATTGCCCATGCTGGAGTGCATGCAGTGGCGAGATCTTGGCTCACTACAACCTCCATATCCCAGGTTCAAGCAATTCTTGCCTCAGCCTCCCAAGTAGCTGGGACTACAGCTTCCAAGCATTTTACATTTCATAATTTATCATTGCAACAACTCATAAGGTGGACATTATTACTATTCTTATCCTACTGATGGGTAAATGGAGCCTAAGCATAGCTAAGTGACATACACAAAATTACAAAGCTAGGAAGTGGTGGTAAGAAACTTACCTTCAGGCATTTGGCTCTAGATTCTATATTTCAACACTATACCCTACTACCGTTACAGTGAGAATAAAATAGCTAGTATTTTTTTTTATTATTTACTATGTGACAGGAAAAGCCCTAAGTGATTTTCTCATACTCACTTATTTAATAGTCACAATAAACCAAGGAAGTATTATTATAATTCCTATGTTGCAAATGACGAACTGAACCACAGAGAGATTGCGTTATCTGTCCTGACTGCTATGACAAAATACCATAAACTGGGTACCTTATAAACAACAGCCATTTATTTCTCACTATTCTGGAGGTTGGGAAGTCCAAGGTCAAGGTGCCAGCAGATTCACATTAGTGTCTGGTGAGGACTGTCTTCTCATTCATAGAAGACAGCTTATCAGACATTATAATCACATTAACAAGTGTTGGGAATGACAGAACATACCCTATTGAATGAAATAGGCCAATCTCACCAAAGTGTATATTTAAGCATGACTGTGAATTTCATGATGGATACGGATCTATCAAGGAAATCATCATCTGCAAAGTGTTTCTGGTACTGTCCCCCTTTTTCTTTTTCTTTCTTTCTTTTCTTCTTTTTTTTGAAATGGAGTCTCCCTCTTTCACCCAGGCTGGAGTACAGTGATGCAACCTTGACTCACTGCAACCTCTGCCTCCTGGGTTCAAGTGATTCCCCTACCTCAGACTCCCAAGTAGCTGGGACTGCAGGCACGCACCAACACATCCAGCTAATTTTTGTATTTTTGGTAAAGATGGGTTTTCACTATGTTGACCAGGCTGGTCTCGAACTCCTGACTTCAGGTCATCCTCCTAACTCGGCCTCCCAGAATGCTAGGATTACAGGCATGAGCCACTGCGCCCAGCCTAAATATATATTTTCATCACACATTCTCTTGTGGTTTTATAAAATCTATAAGCAAAATGAATTGATTAAGGTATTTCAAAAATATCTTCACATTTGGATGTTGACTATTCTGAATCACTTTTTGACTCAAAGTCCTCAGTATCCATGTTTTTATCTACAAAACTTTGTCCTCAGTTTCATCTAGAGTGTCGGTGCTGCAGCCTGTCTTAGGGCCACTCGGGGAACTGACCCCAACACAGAGAATGAGATGCACATCCCGCTGATACCTGCTCTGCAAGTCTGAGATTGGTGTTTCCTTGATCTTATCAGTACAGGTCAAAAGAAAGTTCTTAAGCAAACTCCAGGACATTTTCTTCTGCCAATGGTCTATGAACAATGTGTTGACCGAAATACCAAGGGACCACTGTATCTGGCCATGCCCCCAAAACCAAGTCACTACCTCTAAACAACTTTATTCTTTAACAGTTCATGTCCATGTTCATAAAAATGCACAAGAGCTAACACTTTGCTCATATTCCCATGGCTTTTATCCATGAAAGCCTAGCCTTTCTATTCTTTCTCTGAGCCTTAGAAGGGTTTCTTTCTAATGGAAAGATTTACCTTGCCATGTTCCTCTGGGATTCCCTGTTATGCCTGTGAATTCTCTTTTCCTAAGAAGTGAAGTCTTTCCAAATGGTACATAGAACTCAATGGAAGCCATGCTGATATGAATGGTGGTGTCAAGTTTGTTCATGTTCCTACATTACCACTGCCACCAAGGCAACAGCAATTGTAAATGGACTTCAATTCAAACTCACTTTCACATTTTAAGAATCTTCAAATATGAAAAAAGTGAACATACTAAAACAAAGATAGAAATAATTAACATTTGGAAAACTTATTCAGTGCCAGTGATGTTTCCAAATCCATTACATTTGTTAGCCAATTTAATTGTAGCAATATGGAAACCTGTATAGTAGACTGTATCACAAATGAAGAACAAGGAGTATTCCAATAGCAGGCATTTATGCCCAGACCATCAATACAGTCTGCTGCTTCAGCAAGACACCACCATTGCCAAACACAGGATGAGACTGTTGAGGAAAGAATAAGACCTTAGAATAGTCCAAGAAAAAAAAGAAAAGAAAAAAAAAGTCTTTCAATACAATCTCCCATAGGGTTGCCATATAAGGTACACAGAACACCCAGTTAAACTTGAACTGACTTAAACAATAAATACAGTTTTAGTATAAGTGTATTCAACATATAGCATGGGATATACTTATACTAAAACATATTATTCATCGCTTTTCTGAAATTCAAATTTAACTGGGTATTTGGTATTTTTACTTCCTAAGTCTGGCAAACCTTTCTCCCATGCCAGACCAAAGTGATTTTTTATACAACTTTACAAAATCTCACATCTTTTCCAGGGTAGAGGGAGAAGCTCATGGGTTTTCAGCATACTCCACACATTGTCTATTTTCACAGGAGTGCACATAGCACTTATCATCTGCCAGGTATCTCATGTATGTTATCACTGGTCCTCAGAACAGCCTGACAGGGACAGTACTTCTAGGCACATTTTATAGATGGGCAGATTGAAAGAAGTTAAATAATATATTCAAGGTTACACAGAAAACGTATTAAAACAAATACAGAAACCCCTTTTTATCTGAATGTATAGGCCAAGTTCTTTGTAGTTAAAGCCACAACTTTGTGCGATATTTTCCATCTTGACTATTCAGAACCATCTATTCCAAGTGGCCAAATTATTGCTTCTGTTTTAATTCCCGTGAAACAGTGAGGATTATTGCCAGAAGGGAGGAGGGACAGTGTGTGCTTCTGTGCTTCCTGTAACCACTATTCCATGGAGGCCTAGGACTAAATCATCAACCTGATGTGAATCCACCCCTCACTGGGACATCAACGAAGAGCAAAAAAAGAAATCCCTGCTAATTTCACGTGCTAATGGAAAGCCTCACGTACAAATCAATAAGCGTGCGTTCTCCACATCCAAGAGGGATAAATCTGTGAAGCGAAAACCTTCACTCTCAGACGATAGAAAATAGAAAGAAACTATCTCCCATGGTTTGACTTATAGCCAGATGCAATAGACATTAACTCAAGTATGGCTCAGTCTACCTGATTACAATCTTCAAGATTTTTTGTTTTTTATATCAGCAAAAGACTGACCACAGTGGATCCGGTATGCCTTTAACAGATTTTGTAATTCTTCATCACTCAATAATTTGATGTACCCTATGGCAACATAAACTACAGTTTGTAAATTAAGAGAATCAGATTCCAAAAACTCACTGTATCTAGTAATTCATTTTTGTGTTCTAATTCTAAACACATGTCTGCATTTGGGGAAAAAGAAATGTGGATATATTTTTAAGTTTCTTTTTGTTAAATGGATGGGGCTGAGGGAACCAAGAGAAAAACATGAGTCTTGTAAAAGATCTAGCTGAAAAGCTATAGGCTGAGATTTATGTACCAATATAGGAGTGTTGTTTGAATTGTTAATTTTGAGAGATGAGACTTTGCAATAATGTGAGATTCATTAGAGATAATATAGTTCCAGCATCAACAGAGCTCGTACTTCCTTTTGAAAAATAATGTTTATTCTCCCAGGTTATTAGTAAGAAGGAAAGGAAGAGTCTTTTGAAGCTTTTTTGGAGTACCCCTATTTTTTTTTGCCTGCTGTTATTTCCTTTGTTTCAGTTTTGGCATTTTTTTAAGTGTTCAGATTTTCTGTAGCAGTTGTAAAGTGGAAAGTTAGATCTGTTTTGAGGTTTATTGGGGGCTATTTTGGAAGTCTAGACTAGGTGGATAGTTGTTTTAATTGTAAATTTGTAATTTTATTAGGCTATTTTTGTTTGTTTGATATCTCACTCTCTCTCTCCCTCTCTCAGTTAAAGTAATTGATCAGCAAGATTAACCAAATTATGAGTCTGAGAAATAGCCCAACTCAGACATTGTCTTTTTACTATTGCCCATTTTTTATTTACTCTATTCGTAAAATTGAAACTGAGAATATCATTTTGATGATTAAAATAACTTTCTTTAGATATTCTTTTTTTGCTTGTTTACCAGTATTTCATTTCAATTTTTTTATTTTACATTTTTGCACCTAGAACTTTATAACCAGAAATTAAGATTTATTAACAGGTTAAGTATAATTTTTGCTTTAATGTTTCTATGTGGTTTGCATTTTGAAATCTCAACATTGTTAACACATTTGGATTATATAACATGGAATATACCTTCAAATTTTATATATGTATATATTTTTTTTTCCACAGGTTATTATGGTACAGATGGGGTGTGGTCATATGAGTAAGTTCTTTAGTGGTGACTTGTGAGATTTTGGTGCACTCATCACCCAAGAAATATACACTGCACCCTATTTGTAGACTTTTCTCCCTCACCCCCCTCCCACCCTTCCCCTCAAGTCTCCAAAATCCATTGTATCATTCTTATGCCTTTGCAGCCTCATAGCTTAGCTCCCATACATCAGTGAAAACATGCAATGTTTGGTTTTCCATTCCCGAATTACTTCACTTAAAATAATAGTCTCCAATCTCATCCAGGTCTCTGTGAATGACATTAATTCATTCCTTTTTATGGCTGAGTAGTATTCCATTACATATATATATAAGAATATATATAATGGAATGTATATATAATGGAATACTACTCAGCCATATATGTATATCTCTCTCACAGTTTCTTTATCCTCTCTTTGATTGATGGGCATTTGGGTTGGTTCCACCATTTTGCAATTGTGGATTGTGCCACTATAAACATACATGTGCAAGTACCTTTTTCGTATAATGACTTAGTTTCCTCTGGGTAAATACTCAGTGGGTGGATTGCTGGATCAGATGGTAGTTCTACTTTTATTTCTCTAAGGAATCTCCACACTGTTTTCCACAGTGATTATACCACTTTACATTCCCACCAGCAGTGCAGACGTGTTCCCTGTTCACAGCCTCCATGCCAACATCTACTGTTTTTTGATTGTTTGATTATGGCCATTCTTGCAGGAGTAAGGTGGTATCGCATTGTCGTGGTTTTGATTTGTATTTCCCTGATTATTAGTGATGTTAGGCATTTTTTAATACGTTTTTTGGCCATTTGTACATCTTCTTTTGAGAATTGTCTGTTCATGTCCTTATCCCACTTTTGACGGGATTGTTTGTTCCTTTCTTGCTAATGTTTGAGTTTGTTGTGGATTCTGGATATTAGTCCTTTGTCAGATATATAGACTGTGAAGATTTTCTCCCACTTTGTGGGTTGTCTATTTACTCTCCTGACCCTTTTTCCATGCAAAAGTTCTTTAGTTTAATTAAGTCCCACTTATTTATCTTTGGTTTTATTGCATTACTTTTGGATTCTTAGTCAGGAAATCCTTACCTAAGCCAATGTCTGAAATGGTTTTTCCAATGTTACTTCTAGAATTTTTAGTTTCAGGTCTTAGATTTAAGTCCTTAATCTATCTTGAGTTGATTTTTGTATAAGGTGAGAGATGAGGATCCAGTTTCATTCTCCTACATTTGGTTAATCAATTATCTCAGCACCATTTGTTGAAAAGAGTGTCCTTTCCACACTATATGTCTTTGTTTGCTTTGTCAAAGATCAGTTGGCTGCAAGCATTTGGGTTTATTTCTGGATTCTCTGTTCTGTTCCACTGGTCTATCAAAATACCACCATCATTCTTCACAGAATTAGAAAAAAACAATTCTAAAATTCATATGGAACCAAAAAAGAGCCCACATAGCCAAGGCAAGACTAAGCAAAAAGAACAAATCTGGAGGCATCACACTACTTGGTTTCAAACTATACTAAGGCCATAGTCACCAAAACAGCATTGTACTGGTATAAAAAATTAAATAATCTTGAATATTGTTTAAAGATGTTTTTAAATCTCTCAACATATGTCAGCATTGACTTATCTGAATTTTGTCGACATTGCTGTATTTCCTTCTGGTCTACTACTTTTTGGAAGGCTAAATGGATGGCTTGGAGCAAAGCTTTGTAACCTCACAGGCACATTTGTGATCTGTGATCTTCTTTTGTAATTAAGTAGCTGAGACACATTTTTAAAACCTCTTCCTTTGTGTCTCAGCTACTTAATTTTTACTTTTTTTAAAAAAATTAAGTTAACATGTGAACTAGCTGATATAAATCAGAAAAACCAGGGTCATAATTTTGACATTAAGCTTAAGTTTTCTGGCAACACCAATAGGGTCCTGGTGGGAATTCATTGTTTTTTTGTTTTGTTTTGTTTTGTTTTTTAAACAGGGTCTTGCTCTGTCACCCAGGCTGGCATGCAGGGCATGATTACAGCTCATCACAGCCTCAGCACCCTGGGCTCAAGCAATCCTCCCACATCAGCCTCCCAAGTAGCCAAGACCACAGGCACATGCCATAATTGTTGGCTTTTTTTTTGTTTTTGTTTTTGTTTTGTTTTGTAGAGACAGGGTTTCACCATGTTGGCCAGGCTGGTCTCGAGCCCCTGGGCTCAAGAGAGCCTCTTACCTGAGCATCCCAAATATTGGGATTACAGGTGTGAGCCATTGTGCCTGGCCAGGAAATCTCTTACTTATGTCTTTAAGGTTTACCTTTGATGATGGCTGATAAACTAAGGTGGGTTTTCCTCTGCCAGATATTGGCTGCAGGAGTGGGAGGAGAGAATCAAAAGAAGAAAAGGTGAGTGCAGGTGAGATGGTTCAGATAGGGAGGGGAAGAAATGAGGAAACAGGAGAGAATCAGCTTCAGTTGCTTATTTATTCATCTATTTTAGAGAGCTTTTTTCTTCGTGTAGGGAAAGAATTTTGTCAGAGTCTCTTGTGGATGCTTCTAAGTACTATAGGAAGGAAGTCTCCCAATTATATTGTTTCATTTTAGAGCCAGTACTTTTAATTGTAAAACAAATAAATTAATTTTAATTTTGATATTATAAAGGCATATCACTTTGACTGTTGTAATGTGACTTTTTTATATGGGTTACGCAAAAACCTTTTTGTTTTTTTTTTGTTTTTTTTTTTTTAGATATTGACAGGAGGTGCCGTAAGTACTGGACATGAATCTGAATCTAGCTGGAGTTTCTAAGGGCGAGTCTATCCTTAAGGAGGAAGACCTCGTTTCAGATGGACAACTACCTATAATTTGGGTTCTCTTTTTAAGGAATTAAAGCATGAAAGGCAAAGATGTTTTGGATCTGGTGTGCTGCTTACTGAGAATTGTATTTTGGGGTGTCACTCACGAGTCACTTCCCCTCTTACAAGTCTTGGTAAAACCCAGGAATCCTGGGATTTTAAGGCACTAGGAAGTCAGCCCTTCCTATGTGGCCACCAAGCTAAGCTAGAATTTTTGTATGTCTCTGGGGGAATAATTTCATATGAAATTGTTTTATATTGTGAGCAATAAGGTCAAACACTCCCACAAGAGCTTCACAGCCTGAGGTGATTTTTGGCTAGAAGAAAGAGTGTTCCCCACTTTGGGGACTTATATTTGTCCTCATAGAAAAAATTTTTACTGGCTTTGTTACTTCAAAAAGGGACCTTATATATATCAGATAAGCTGAGCTTCAGAGTTTTGGAGTTTTTAAATTATAAATTAATATTTTTAATTGTAAATTTTACCTAAGCCATAAAATATTCAGTTTTTGAGAGAAATTTTTTCCTGACAAAAATTTGAATAAAAGGTTTTCTAGTGATAATATTGAATTTTAATTATTCTTTTCATTTAGAGCAGTACGGTAACAATGCAAGTGGGTAAATTCAGAGAAAATAGAAAATGTTATATCAGACATTACTACTTGGAAAGAAAAATTATCAGAATTATATATTTTAAGTATAAAAAATTAAAAATAATCAGTAAGGATAGGACTTAAACACTATATTTAAACTGTGTTAAAAAGTGATTTCTTCAAAACAATTACTTTAAAAAGAATGCTATATTATGAGAACTAGAATGTATTTATTTCCTCAACATATATATATAATTTATATTTATATGTTTATTTAGAGACAAGGTCTCACTCTGTGGCCAGGCTGGAGTGCAGTGGCATGAACACAGCTCCCCGCAGCCTCGACCTCCTGGGCTCCTACAATCCTCCTGCCTCAGCCTCCTGAAGTGCTGCAATTACAGAGGCATGCCCCCACACTCAACCGACATATCAAGTCTAACATTATACTTTAAGATATAGAGGATAAAATAATTTACACAATAAAAATCAACTTATTTAATTGTTTCTGTTTCAAGCAATCAGTGTCTTGAGAGCTTGGGCCTTCATAAAGATAGTTCCCTTAGTCAAATCTTATAAGGAAACAGAACCAAAAGTTTGACCCTAAATAACGCCAAAGACAGTGACTCAGTGGACAACCTGTGAGGCAGGGTCCCCTACTTCTATGTGTGTTTTCCATGGACCCTTACACAAATATAAAGACAACAGGAAAGAAGAAGGGCTTCCTGGAAAATCAAAAACCTGAGAGGAATCTTAGAGTTAAATTGTACCTCAAGGAAGGTTTGAGCCCAACCCTTGACCTCCACAAGGGCTAATTCTTAATATCCCTGTTTTGGAAACTGGGTTCAAACCCATTAATTAACATATCTAAAAATAAGAAACTGGTAAGCGGTGCAATGAGGCCACTAAAATAGGTCTCTATTCTCTTAGTGTTCATTTTAGTACAGAACAACGTGTGTCCCTCTGTGCAGGTAACATCCTCAATGCTGTTTCTTCATAAGTTTCTACAGAGAACTCAGTTTAATTGCAACTGAGAAACACATGATAGTTTCAAGGCTGGTGCTTGAAAGTCCATCAGGATAAGATATTGCAGCTCCAAGTGTCCCTGAGAGAGCCATTGGATGCTGAAGCTGATTATGTTTTCTACTGGTAATAATGAGCTTAAACAAAATGATAGTTACCTCGCATGCATTGATGAACTAATAAAATAGATTTCATAAAATGACGTGAACGCATTTGCTAAAATCTCATGCTTTATTTGATTGGTTGTTTTCCAACAGTACTTTGAAAGGTCTTGGTGAAATAGAAAAACATGGGTCTTCAGAACTGAAGCTACTGCTTCATTTAATAAAGAAAACAACTTGAAACATGAGAATAATAGCAACTATTATTTCACCCTCCAAGTGTTGTCTTCACCTGTTAACATTCAAAATATTTAACCTGTTAAATTTATGTAGGTTCCATTACTGCTCAAGGACCACTGGTATTTTCATAGCTTTGATGTTTTCAAAATTTCTGGGAAGCAATATGAAAACCATGACAACATGTAGCCATGTTTTTCTGACTTGTTTTGTGAGGCAGAAGCAATGAAAATTAAACTGACCATTTTAAGACTTTTCATATTTTGGCTTGGTATTCATTCATTTATTGTTTCATTAACTAACTCAACACATAATTATTGGCAGTCGTTCCTGTGCCTGTACTGTTCTCCATGCTGGGAGGTCATCATGAAAGTGGACAGAACCCCCTGCCTTCATGGATCTTAATTCTAGCTTTGGGAGGAGAAGGACGTAAGTAGTGAGTCAGAAAAACACATCATGCGTCAGACCGCGATTCATACTAAGTAAAGAGATAAAGCAAAGGCAGGACACAGAGTGAGGAGGCTGGTTTGTAATCTTAATGACATAATCAGAAGCAAGCTTGCCAAGAAGGTGATGAGAATAAACTTGAAAGAATGGAGAGCACACTCTGGACACAGGAACCGAGCCCCAAAGCCTGCAGGTGTGGTTGCTCTCAGCTGCTCGATGCTCTGAGAATCCAAAGAGTGAGTGGGGTAGGAACTGACTGAGTGAGGCAGAGGAGGAGTCCAAGTCCAAAAGGAGATGATGGGATGTTTCCCCTACATTAAATAGATAAATAAACTTTATCTTAATTGTATTCCTGTTTAAATTAAATGAGGAGCAAAAACCTTTTGTGCTGCTTTAATAAAACAGAAACTTCAACCTCAATAGGGATGGAAATGTGATTGACAGGTCACTAGAAAGGGCCTCTTATACAGTCTTATAAAACTCAAGTTTCGTAAATTTTGTGTTAAAGAATTCAGGTAAGTTCATTTAGTAGCTCACATGAGGATAAAGTTCAAAGGTCAAGGTAAATGTCCCACCACTTGCTAGTTCCTCGTTACCACCATTTGCTGACTTTGAGTCCACCTGTTTACTTCCCTCCAACTCTTCTGTGCAGGACTTTTTGCCAAACCCTCCCAAATCTGTGCTTGTATACTCAGATGTTCTAATCGTCCCTGTAAATTACCACAAAGCTCCACCTGCATCTAACTCACTCTGCTTGTCCATCACAGGAAGAAACACCTTTGCTCCAAACAGCTTCCTTCCAGCTAATTCAGGATGTTGATTCTTCAATTACAGCTACATGTTTTATTATTAACCTCACCATATCTGTGCCACTTAAATATTCTGCAATGGCTATAAATCATACTAACACTGCATATTAGTCTCAAGAATTAGCACATTTTCCTTATTGTTGAGAACTCTGCCAGATATAGTCAGAAGTCATGCCCTGTTGGTTGAGTCATTACAACACTCGTATATCTTCTATGTATTCACATTTGCCCATACCACTGTCGCTCACTTAGTTCAACTTAGCACTTCTCACCTGAATTATTTTAAACATTTTCCAATAGAGCATCCAATCCGAGGATGCAAAATAGCCTCATTTATAAAAATACCAGTAAGATAGAAATTTTGGGACTAGAAACGAACTATTTTATCTAACTCACTTATCTGCTTGTTTTTAAATTTCTACCAGTTAGTTTTCAGTTTTCCATTTTGTAACAGAACTCTTCGGGTGAGAAAATTCACAAAATCTCAAAGTAAATAATTTTCTAACTGTTCAAATTATAAGGCATTAATAATCAAATGCAGCAGTGTATTAAAAAATACACCATGGCCAAGTGGATTTTTTCCAGGTGTGCAAAGCTGGTTCAATATTCCACAATCAATCAATGTGATCCACCACATCAGTGGCATAAAGAAGAAAAATTGTATCACCATATCAACAGAAGCAGAAAAGCATTGGACAAAAGCAACACTCATTCATTAGAAAACCTCTCAGAAAATTAGAAATACAGAACAAACGTCTAATTAATAAAGAATATCTACAAAAATCCAACAACTAATATTAAACTTAAAAGGTAAAAAACTTAAAGTCTTTTCTTATGATCAGGGAGATAAAAAGATGTCTGATCTCAGCACTCATTCAACATACTACTAGAAATTCTAACTAGCACAATAAGGCAAGGTGAAGAAATAGAGGCATATAATGGCTCGATAAAGGAAAGATGTCAGTTCTCCCCAAATTGATCTATAGGTTTAATTCCATTCCTAGAAAAATCCCAGGAATATATCTGTAGACTTAAACAGGTTTATTTTAAAATTTCTTTGGAAAGGATCAGAGGGTAACTAAAACAATTTTGAAAAAGAACAGAGTGGGAGTGAGCATTCTTGCTTGATATGATGACCTGCCACTACAGCTACGGTAACCAAGACAATGTGGTATAGGCAGAGGAACAGACACAGAGATCAACAGAAAAGAATCTTTTAAACCCAGGAATCAAACCAAACAAATACATCTATCTGACTTTTGGCAAAGGAGCAAAAGTAATTCAGTAGAATAGCCTTCAACAAACGGCAATGAAGCAATTGGACAATAATAGGCAGAAGGAGGAGGAAGAGGAGGGAGAGGAAGAGGAGAAGAAAATTTTTGTCTAAACTTCACATCTTATAGAAAAGAAACTCAAAATTAATCATTGACTTAAATATAAAATATAAAACTATACAACTTTTAAGGGAAGATATAGCACATAATATGGGACCTCATCAACATTAAACAGTTTGACCTGTGAAGTACTACCCATTAAGAGGACGAACAACCTACAAATTAGGAGAGAATATCTGCAAACCACAAACCCAATATAGGGCTAACATATAGAATAATAAATAACTCAAAGTTAAACATTAAGAAAGCAAATATCCAATTCAGAAATGGGTAAAATGCAAGATAAATTTCACTGAAGAGGTTATGCAGATGATAAATCAATGCACGAGAAGATGTTCAACTTCATTAGCAGCAGGAAAACACAAAATAAAACCACAGCGTGATATCACTGTGGCTGAAGTAAAAAAACAGTCATAAAACCAAATGCTGTTGAGATTGTGGAAAAACTGGGTCACTCATACATTGCCGGTGGGAATTTAACATGGGACAGCCACTCCGGAAAACAGCATGGCGGTTTCTTACTCGTGGCATTTGTCCCAGAGAAATGGAGACATGTTCACACAAAAGCCTGCATTTAAATGTTCATAGAATATTTACTCACGAGAGCCCATACTGAGAACAACCTAACCGATCTTTCCATGGACGAATAAACTGCAGCGCATTCATATCAAAAAATACTGCTCGGTAACAAAAAGGAGCAAAGCACTGGTACTCAATGGACATCACAGGAATTATGCTAATGATGCCAGTCTCAAAGAATTACCTATTGTCTAACTCCATTTACATATCATTATTAAAAGGCTGCATTTGAGGAGATGGGAAACAGGTTAGTGGTTGCCAATTGTTAGGGAGTGGAGAGGAAGAGAGGCGGCTGCAGCTGTGAAAGAGGTGCGTAAGAGGCTCTTGTGTTGGGTGTGTCCTTGCATGGTTTTTTCTTGTCTTGGTGGTCACGAAAACCTACACGCGATAAAACTGCAAAGAACTACATCCATGCACACACACACACACACACACACGCACACACAAACACAGAATACTTTCAGGTTTACAAAGAAGCTGTGCAAGAGAATTCTCACACGTTAACATGCTACTACCCTTTCTTTACTGTTTATACACAGTTTGTGTGTGTGCATGTTTGCATATTTCAGAAAATTATGAGCACCAGCTGCAGACATAATTGATGCTTTGCATATTAAAATTTCAGTGTGTATTTCTAAAAATAGGCCGTTTCATAACCACAGTCTGATTCTGAAAATAAAGAGGTGAGTGTGGACAGCACCCTATTTGCTCCTCCCCAGACTTGATCCGGGTGTGCCAGTTACCCTTGTGCTCCTGATCTGGTGCAGGAGCTGACCCTGATCATCCGCATCCGCACATTCCGCTGGGCGTCTTCTTAGTCCCCTGTAATCAGGGAGAATTCCTCCATCGTTCTTTGTGTTTCACAATCTTGACACCAGAGTGCAGAACAGTTGTTTTGAAGGATAACTTCCATTTGGGTTCACTGGATGCTTCCTCCTGATTAGATCTATGTTGCAAAAGTTTGGAGGAGACCCACAGAGGTGAGGCAATGTGTTCCTGTCAGTATGTTCCTTTTGTCTGAGGGCAGAGGAGCTCAGCTTGTCCCATCACTGTGCTGTTAATTTGATCATGTGATTACTCCATTCAGGTGGCGCCTGCTATAAAGTTCCTATTTTTCCTTTGGCAACTAATAAATATTTAGATATTCCGTAATAAATATATAGATATCCTGTTTTTTCCTATTTCTACATAATTTTAATGACCATTGGTGATCCTTCCACAACTAGTTACCAAATGGTGATATTGTAATTCCATCATCCCTTTATCTTTATTAGCAGATTCCTACCATATCAAAGAGTTTTCCCTTCTCTTCCATTTCTTTATTATCTATTTGTATGTACCTAGTGTGCATTTGTAGATTTTTATTCTATTCAGGGGACATAACCCATTGCCATCAATTAGTTTGTCACTCAAATTGTCCCAGACTTGGCCAGTGGGACCCCTGCTTCTCATGAGCCCTTGCTAACCATCTGGTAATGGGGCAGCTGAAGCCTTTCTTGTCCCTACACAAGCATCAGCCACATCTCCAAGGAACCCAGATTACTTTTACTAAAGAACAATATTTACAAGCCAGAATTGAGTGCTGGGTATGCTCGTTGCTACTGGAAATGTTTGTATATACAGGGCGAAGATAGGAAATGTGTATGCATAAATGTAGATATAGACACGCATACTTCTATATCTGTATCTATGTCCATTTCCATCTATCATCTGTATCTATCTATCTCTATTTTTTTAATTCTATACATGTGTGTTAAAAATCATGAGTTCACACTGATCTCTCTGATCCCAATCCAACACCAGATGATTGCTTCTAGGCTTACCCCACTCACATTATCCCTGGTACCACAATCTATTGACTTACTTTCTTATGAAAAAAGCTGCATCATTTCTAAGCCACACCTCTGTGTTTACAGAGCCCAAGCACGATGCTTATGGGGCTCAGTGCCTCCCAGAGCCGCTGGGACTCACTCTCCTCTCCCTGCAGTGTGCTGACATCACTCACGTGAAAAACGTTAAGTTCACTCATTTCATTCCGTTTTTATTTCTTTTGGTATTTCTCTTTTTCTACACTTGTGGATCTTATGTGTTTGTTTATTCACTTTTAGACTGTGAAACATTAAGTTTGTTCTAAAAGTCAACTATAGAAAGGTAAACTAGGCAAGGGACTGCTCCCCCATCCCTCCACCCATCCCCAAGGCATCCAATCTCATTGTTCCTGGTGTAGGGTACCTGAGCTCATGGAGGGGAGAGCTCAGTGAGGCAACCAAAACCTCACAGAGCCTGGCTTGCCGTCACCACCCCTGCACACAGCTGCACGAATGTCCCACAAGAAACCAGCAGAATACCTGCTCAGAATCATAAGGAATATTTCTTGCCTAAAGAAAAGGAGCTTTGGTTCACTTACATGAAGATATGTTTCTGCATGAACCCCTTCTATTTTGCAACTGAACAAATTTCTTCTCAATTCCTTGCTCATATAACATTTCTTTTTCTACTATTGCAATAGCATTTATTACAGACTTCTTTAGTGGTCTAATTTATTTGTCAACGCATTAGAACTTCTCAGAAAATTTGGAAATCCCTTCAGCATATTTGTATGAATCAGCACATTGTTAAATATTTTAATATCTCTCTAGTGAACTCCTGGAAAAGAACTATTATTCATCGATGCCACCACAACAGGAAGAATTCTTCTTCTATGAAATTCTGGCTAGAGTCTTCTGTGACTTAAGACACATCCACGATCTCCTGTTGCCTACAAGATGGAACTCAAATTACTTTTCATAGCATACAAATCTTTCTGTAAGCGCAATCCCTGTCTGTCTCCTCCAATCTCACACCCCCCATGGTTGAGTTCTATGAATCCTAATTCCAGCCTGACACTAGACTTACACTCCCTGAGGTTATCACACTGCTTCATGCCTACTGGTCTCTGTAGAAATTGATTCATCTGCCCATGACATCTCTCTCTTTCTTGTACAAATGTGAAAGTCTTGCTCATCTCTTTAGTAGTTGCATCAAGAAAAATCACTGCACTGGGCTGTCCCTGGATGCTCAAGAGTCTCCCATGCTAAAGTCTGTCTTGACTGTTCTTCAGATAAGCCTGTGCTGAGTTGCAGCGTCTGCCGGACTACCCTCCTGCTCTCAGCATCTCTCCGTGTCTCTCTCTCTCTTTCTCTCTCTGTCTACCTCTCTTTCTCCCTCCTCTATCCGTCTAGAAGATTACTCCTTCTTTAGAGCAGGCAAACAATCCTAATTAGTTTTGTATCTCCAGTTCCCAGGACATGACAGGTACCCGAAAAAATGAGTCAATCCATTCATGTTCAAGGGTGGAGACTAGCATATATATTTTTAATTGGATTAAAGTGAAATGAAATGAACAGAAAGATGCTCTGCCAGGAAGTTAAACTTCATTCATCTGCATCAATTATCAAAATTACCCTAGAGTTTTTCCTACAGTATGTGTGGTAATTCAATATGAAATTTCAGCCCAAGTATTTAAAAATTTATCAAAAAATATACTTAGAACAACAAACTAAATTTCAGAGAAAGCCAAAAAGAGCCTCAATCAAATACAGATTTTTAAATTATTTTAGAAGTCATATTGTCAAATCAGAATATTTTATTAAAAGAAATAAATACAGCTTTAGTATTTTTAATTAGTAATATTTTATCTCATAACCCCAAGTTTAAACATAAATTTAAATATTAACGTCAAAAACAAAATTGTATTTGTCTTTTAGAAAAAAAATTGTAGCATTTTTAATTCCTTTTACGAGGTTAGCATAAGCCTGAAAGTAAAATCTAAGCACGACCCTGGAAACAGTATTGTGAAGCTCTGACATATAAAGGGCATATAAGTCTTCACTCCCAACCTTACAATGAGAAAAGAACTTGACAAACTGAAAGAAAAATCAATGATTTTTATATTTTGATATTTATCAAAAAATATACTTAGAACAACAAACTAAACTTCAGGGAAAGCCAAAAAAAGCCTCAATCAAATACAGATTTTAAAATTATTTTAGAAGTCATATTATCAAATCAGAATATTTTACTAAAAGAAATAAATACAGCTTTAGTATTTTTAAATATTTAGTAATATTTTATCTCATAACCCCAAGTTTAAACATAAATTTAAATATTAACGTCAAAAACAAAATTGTATTTGTCTTTTAGAAAAAAAATTGTAGCATTTTTAATTCCTTTTACGAGGTTAGCATAAGCCTGAAAGAAAAATCAGTGATCTTTCTTAGAGCCGTCAGAGACTGAGACTACAGGGCAAAGTGCCTCCTTGACATCTTGGAGACAGTCGTGTCCAGAAAGCCCAGAAAGCCACTAGCATCTGCTCACCTAAAGGAGAAGCCACCGGAGAGACAAACTGAGAGGAACATGTAAATGGCCACTCTGATGAGTTGCTGGGGCTGACCATACGCACCAGCATCTGGGGTCTGCAGAAGCAGACACCTACTGTTATCACTTTCCACCCAGGTATCCTACCAGTTCTCACAATAGAGATCCATGGAAGATTCCTCTTGGCTTCAGCAGAGAGAGAGAAAGAGTGATCACGGTGAAATTCACCCAGAACCTTCTTTATAGCACAAGCTTACTCTCCAGGAAGAAAGACTCTGTCAGAGCTTTATGCCAGGTGGGAAGAATGCCCTCCCCCTCTGGAACCTCTAGTCTTCTTGTCTTACCTATATGGATACACACACACACACGCACACACACACACACACACACGTATATGTATATAAAACAAAGCCAACACAGCGAGGACCTTAAGGAAATAGACTGGGGGTGCACTGCAGCCAAGGAGGTGAGTAGGAAACAGGAAAAGCTGCACCACTGGTGAACACTGTGAAAGTGTGGAAGCTGCAGCTTCAAGAAACAGGCCGACAAAATGCTGAGATTTAATCCAGAGGATATGGAATGCTCCCTTCCCCCACGCCTTACCTCCACACCAGCTGGGCTGGCCGTAACAGTGGATTCCAGCTGAAGGAGCTCCAAGGCGCTCTCTGAAGAACAGACCCTAGGGAAGCCCCAAGTCAAGAGAGGAGGCAAAGACATGGACATTGGAGGATTTTAAAGTCTCCAGGAAATACAGCTGTAGCACACACCTGGCTATCCTCACACTAAAAGTGTATGTCCCTCAGTTCCTAGAATGCATTACAATGCCTGGCTTTCAACAGAATTTACAAGATGTGCTAAAAGGCTAGAGATGAGTAATTATCAGGACCAGACACAGATATGATACACACATTGGAATTATCATACAAGGGATTTAAAATAAGTATGATTACGTCTATAATCCCAGCACTTTGGGAGGCTGAGGCAGGAGTTTGAGACCAGCCTGGCCAACATGGTGAAAACCTTTCTCTACTTAAAATACAAAAATCAGCTGGGCGTGGTGGTACATGCCTATAATCCCAGCTACTCAGGAGGCTGAGGCAGGAGAATCCTTTGAACCCGGGAAGTGGAGGTTGCAGTGAGCCGAGACCATGCCACTGCACTCCAGCCTGGGTGATAGAGATGAGACTCTGTCTCAAAAACAAAACAAAACAAAAAATACAAAAAATCATTGAGACTGCAGATAGGTCAACAGATACTTCCTAAATAAAAACATGTGGAAGAAAATAATGAAAAATACAGAACAGAATGCCCAAGACCTATGGGGCAAATTCAAAAGTATCACATACACCTAATTGGAATACTAGGAGGGTGAGAAAGAACTAAGCAAAACAAACACTTGAATTAATAATAGCCAAAATCTTTCCAAAATGAATAATACACACCAAACCACAGACTCACAATGTTAGAGAATGTGAAGCAACACACATAATAAAAACAAAAAAGAATCCACACACAGGCCTATCATATTCAAACCACAGTAAATTAAAGACAATCAGATAATCTTGTTAAAGCAGAGATGGGGAAATCTTAACTACAGAGAAAGCAGGATAAGAATTGCAGTGGACTTCTTGTTAGCACAAAATTGTTCAGGTGGAAAATAGAGTGAAATATTTAAACAGTTGAAAGTAAAAGAAATACCAACTTAAAATTCTATATGGAGCAAAGTTATCCTTCAAAATGAAGGAGAAAAAAGACTTTCTCTGACCTCAAAAACAGAGAAATCATCTCCAGTAGTCCTGTGCTCCAAAAAACGATAGCAGTTCTTCAGACAGGAAAATATTATTAGAGAAACTTGCATCTGCATGAAGAAAAGAAGAACATTAGGGAAGGAATGCAGAGAAAATAAGACTCGACTCCATGATGTTTACAAGAATGCATGTTAAATACAAGAATCAGATAGGTATAAAGTAATCATGACAGCTTGGTGTTGGTGGGTCTTGTATGAAAATGTTTGAAACCTCACTGAAGGAGAAAGGGGGAAGGTGCTGACCTAAGAAACTTTGGGAATGAGCAGAGTCTGAAAGACTAAAAGCAAAAGGGGTTGCATGTAAGTACTGTGCCCGAGTGGACAGGTTGTTTCCCGTGGGGGCACAGGGTAACAATTCTGAAACTGCTGTGGATGTACTGAAATTGAACAGTGATGTGAATGGCTGGTGGCTGGTGGAGCCAGGTATCTCACCGCTAGACAGAAGTTCACAGAAAAGGAAGGCGACATGGCAAGAAGAACCCATGTAGTAATGGATTAGAAGTAAAAACACATTAGCAGAGAAAGAAGCCCAGAAGGAGTGAGACTGGCTCCAGGCTGCCTCCCAGGCAAACTTGCAGTGTTGATGTGACAGCATCTGAATGTGGAACAAAGAAAATCAGGAAACATGAAAACTACCGTGTCCACACCAAGCTCTACACAGAGAACAATTATTTTTAAATTTAACTATTATCAACATAAATACTTTAACTTTATGTGAACCTCCTAATGGATTGTAGACATTACACACCTGGCTATCTTTTATATTATCAGTAGAGATGCAGTTTCACCATGTTGGCCAGGCTGGTCTCAAACTCCTGAACTCAAGTGATCCTCCCACCTCAGCCTCCCAAAGTGCTGGGATAGCAGGCAATACTGTCCTTTCTGATCAGCCATCTAGAGAGTTTCCACTCCACGCCTGGGAATCTTCTGGGTCTCCAATCTGCCTGTACCAGCCTGGTTCTTCATCATATGACAGGGCCCCTGGATTCTCTGCCAGGCAACACTAGGAAAGGATGTTCCTTGGGTCAAGTCTAGAGACAAGTGCAAGACATTTTCAGTCTCTGTTTGAAATCACAGCTTGAATTTCACAAACAAAGTCTTTGTCATCATTGCATATGCTTTTATGGGACTCCTTAATGCTTCCAAAGGTTATGCCTCACCTCGCAAATACACTACAAGTTGATTGTAGAAAAGCCCCCACCCACTTCTGTTTCTGGCTATGCCTGCAAGGCAGGGCCAATGAAAGCATGTTAAACAGGGTGGCTATTCCAGAATTCAACATCAACTTCTTCATTTTATAGATCAGCCAGCTGAGAAAAGCTGAGAATTTAAAAGATCTAAGATATATGCCACTAAATGTTCATACAAAAATAAAAGAAAATGTAATCATCTGAATATTTCTGTTATAAAGACTTCATATTCAGAGGCATTTAGAACCTCCATTAAACTTAAAGCTTGCTTTTCAGATGTCAGGAGATGAAGCCAGCTACACACTTTTCTATTCCTTGTACATTGATTAAAGCGTTTACACATTTGCCATTATTCTGAATATACATCAAGACAAGTAGTTTCCTGGGGTGCTGGCAATCTGAAGAGAAAGCAACATTTTTCAGAGCAGGAATCTTTTCAGGGCTGTGTTCCCACCTGCTGTTCTAGTTTATGTATTCAGTGCATAACATCTGCAATGACAGATTTTATGTGTCTAAAAAAATGTGTACGTGTGAAAAGCAATAAAATATGGAAAAGAAACTTCAAATCTGTGCTGTAACCATAGCAGAACTTACTATGTAAAAGTAATATAATACTCTGAAAATTTAGCCATGCATTGATATATACATACCAGAAGTAGACTTAATTACATAAAGTCAGATCAGAATAAAATATACATCGGTCATTTTATATTAGCATATCATTTGACTTAAATGTGCCAGAAATCTTGCCTATCCTGCTGGGCTGCTGTGCTGGTTAGCAGTCTACTCGAAAAATGTCTCTATGAGTTTAAGGCATTTCCAAAAAAGTTCCTCATTTGTCCGCAGATGTGCATCCTTGAATCATTAGGCCCATTTTCACATTAGCAGAGAAAGAAGCCCAGAAGGAGTGAGACTGGCTCCAGGCCACCTCACAGGGTACCTCGCAGTGTTGACCTGAGAGTATCTGAACATGAAATAAGAAAAGAAAAGCAAGAAACCTGTGAAAACTACACTTCATCTTCATCATACCTTGTCCATAGCAAGCTTTACACAGAGAACATCTATTTTTTGTTTTTTGTTTTTTTTTTAGAGACAAAGTTTCACCATGTTGGTCAGGCTGGTCTGGAACTCCTGACCTGATGATCCACCCGCCTCGGCCTCCCAAAGTGCTGGTATTATACATGTGAGCCGCCTTGCCTGGTGAGAACAACTGTTTTTAAATTGAACTATCATCAACATAAATACTTTAACCTTACGTGAACCTCCTAAAGGATTGTAGACATTACTATTTTCTATTTCCTATAAAACTTGGATCAACCCCAGTTTGCTTAGATCCTAAAACCAGACTATAAACGAAATTTAAATATTGTTCTTAAAGATGACAACATTATAAAGAATATATACGTATATTAGTTTGTAAATATAAGTAATAAGGCAAGTTATTCTCTCTCTCAATGAAGTTTGAGGTAGTTATGCACATATACATATATGTCCTTAAATGTACATACAGTGCCATACATTCATTAAGAATTTTATTTAATTCATATTGGAGTTTGTGAATCTATTTACTAATTTTTCCTCAAGAAGTAACTGCAAACAGCAGAAATAAATTAATTGCCTACTACTGATGAAATAGGTGATTTCACATAATTTCAGACTTCAAAATTTTTCCAAAATGAGTACACAGAAATTATAAAATCCTTTACTTATATTTCCCAATGATTACTATTTTATTGCATTTGCTTTATCATTTTCTCTCCATCTCTGAATACTTAATAGTTCAGCATGTATTTCCTGCAAACAATTGAACATAACCACAGTGCAATCATAAAAATTAAGAAAGTAACACCAAAACAGTTCTGTTACAAAACTAAAGCCATTTTTCAGATTTTTCTAATTGTTCCAAACTGTTCTTTACAGCAAAATAAAATCCAGGATCCAGCTGTCCTGTCTCTGTAATCCGCTTAAGACTGGAAGACTTTCTCAGTCTCTGTGTTTCACGGCCTTTTGCAGAGCGCGCAGGTTGGCAGACTGCAGGCCAGCAGTTTCGTCAGGTGTCTTTCTGTGGCACAGTCTGAGCACAAGCCTTAGCATCAGATCCCTCTTGTCACATCACACCACCTTCAGGGGACTGGAGGAAATTTTCGTTTTGAGGTTAAAACACCTGTGTGGGAGCAGCTGAGACAGGGTTCCAGGGACACCCAGCTGGCCTTGGGTGCAATCGTCAGTATAGGTTTTGTGCATAGTAAGGAAAATCCAGAGCTCAAATGGTGACCCTGCAACTATGGAGTTACGTAGAGCCTTCTCAAGCTCTCAGGCTTGCTCTCTTTTCTTTTCTGCCTGCTTTACATCTACTAAGTTGCTGGTGCTGAGATTAGTCTTATTATTTATGGTCTAACTGAAATGGAAATAGAAACTCATTTTAAACTGAAGGGAAAAATGGCAAACTAGGCTTTTTTTCCTAATAAACCAAACTGCCATAGAAACTGCTTTACTCAAATTTTGGTCCTCGGCCTTCCTTGATTATCTATTGGTGCAAACAAAGCTTAGCCACATAAACAAGTCCCAATTCTGTGATAAAAATAATTTTGATCCCACTATCTTTTATAAAATGGTGAGTTTGTATTGCTGTCTCATGGCTAAAATTCCAAAGTAAAACTATTGGGGCCAGACGTGGTGGCTCACGCCTGTAATCCCAGCACGTTGGGAGGCTGAGGCGGGCAGATCATTTGAGGTCAGGAGTTCCAGATCAGCCTGGCCAACATGGTGAAACCCCATCTACACTAAAAATCCAAAAATTTCTGGGCATGGCGGTGGGCACCTGTAATCCCAGATACTTGGAAGGCTGAGGCAGGAGAATTACTTGAACCTGGCAGGCAGAGGTTGCAGTGAGCCAAGACCACGTCATTGCATTCTGGCCAGGGCAACAAGACACTCTGTCTCAAAAAAAAAAAAAAAAGCTATTGGATATTTGTGTGTGTGTGTGTGTATGTATGTGTGTGTGTGTGTGTGTGTACATATGTATTATGTTGTATGTTACGTCTAGCATACTAACAAACGGTTTATAAGTAATGAGTACTCATAAATTAAGTCCACATGCTCTTTAAGTTCACACAAATTTAGTACCCTTTGATAAAAATTATTTTGAAATTATTGATATGATCCAAAAAATTGTGTTATTTTTCCCAAGTGCCTTCATTAAAATGAATACTGGTTTTCACTTAATGCCACACAGTAGTCATCTGACTTATCTTTGGGCCAACTGTCTGGTCTCTTTTGTGTCTAAGCCAGTTGAGGTCATGCAGGGATAGGAATAGCTAGGCTTCCATCCAGGAGATAACTAGTGAAAATTTCACTCCTCCAATGAGCCCCAGGTCAACACCCAAATTCAGCTTGAAGAATTTATGGAAGATGAACCTTTGCGCTTCAGAACTCCTTAAGAATGGGAGTGAACACAGATAAAAGGGGATTTGTTTCATGGTGTAATGACTGTGTAATAACTGCATTTCTACCCTACTCTAACTCTGCTTATCTTTAAGAAACAGGATGCCTGTGATAACAAAAATTCCCTTTGTAACCACACCAGCTGAAACTGGTTAGAGCCAAGAAAGCCAACCAAACCATGTCAAAAAGACCTCAGGCTTCATTATCATCTCATTTCCGGGCTAAGTGACACTCCCACCAGCACCATGACAGTTGACAATCTCCATGACAACGACTGGAGCAGCCATATAAGGACAAAAAGGAAGGCAGCACTGTGGCTGGGAAAGGTCACTTCCCATTTCTGGAAAAGACATGCATATTCTTCCCCTTCCTTTTAGCGTCCAACCCCTTCATTAGAGAAACCCTAAATCCCTTCATCCCACGCTAGTTGAGACGTTGATCTGTGAGTCATGCTTCCATCTCTCAATTCCATGGTCCTCAAATAAAGCCTGTACTGCTTGACACTCACCTTTCTGTTTGTGCATTGGCTTCATGACATGACACCAATCAAAAACAGACCTCCTATTTTGAGGGGCCAGCTTTGTCAGTAACATGAGAATTGATTAAGATCATCTACGTGGCTCAATATGAAAATAGAAACTACATTTTTGAGTCCTTAATCATGGCCAGGCAGTTTCTTCCACTTAACTGGCATAACCCCTATTCACCATCCCCACAGTCCTATCTGTTATGGTTTATGTGTCTTATTTACAAAGGTAGAAATAGAAATACAATTGTATGATTGAATTGCCCAGCACAATCATATTAGGGTTGTGAGCCTTGCACTGGCCTCCAGAATGCAACACAATGGAAGATGGAAAAGAAACACCAGGAGAAGGAAAGGAAGCAAAGCACAAGTCCCCTTGCACAGCTGCTAGGGAGAGGGAGCCGCCATTGTCCTGAAAATGGAAGTGCCTATGGAGATAATGGGAGCTGAGTCATTAGTTGACAAATTAACCTTTCAAGAATTCCTGATGGAATTTATACTCATATCAGTCAGTGCTGTTTCACTTAGGGTTTGAGCAATAATGAGTAGGCTTCTGTAGCTATCATTGTAATTGAAGACGTGTTAATAAAGAAGCAAAGCCTAGCATCTCTTTTATCTCAAATATGAATACTGGTTTTAGAGCAACCCACATTTCGCACATCCATAAACTGGAGATGCAGAAGTTTGCCAAGTGTCTACTTCTCATCTGGATGCTCTGGCCTTATGCTCTCTTCGTGTGAAACAGAGAAACTCTCAATATTTTTTCTAGCCTTTATGTTTTGACCTCTGAAATGGAAATATCACTTCTAGTTCTTAGTTATCCCAGGGATGTATCAGACAAATTGGATGATGTTGATAATGTGCTCATTAGTTTCCAGAGAAAGATACTAGGTAAATCTATCAGCATTAACAGGATCTCCCTTCGAAGTGTACTGTGATAAGTGGAAACATGAGAAATCCACTTTTTAAAATGGAAATGAAAGCCATTCTGAGAGTTCTTGGGTTTATGTGATAAATCAGTGTTAGCTGGAATAAACTATGTAGTAAAGAAATGTTTCCTTTAACACATTTAGGGTTTAATAGTCACAGCAGGACGACATACTACAGCATTCAACATTTCAAATCGCTATGAAGGATTCTGAACTTTCTTGACCAACTATCTCTTCTAAGTATAAGAAGTATTATTATTTCACATAGTTGCCTAACAATAACAGTTTTGCATGAGGTAAAATGTTTATCTAAAAAGAAATCTAATTTATTAAAATAAGGCTTAATATTTATTTCTTATTTTAATTGAGGAAAACAGGGAATCTTTACATTCTAATATCTTACCATTATTTTACTTTAAGAAAATACATTTGAAGTTTAATTAGGCAAATTCAGTTAGTATATACCAAAAACCTTTCTAACCAAAAATAAATAAATAAACTATTTAATTTGTTGGTATGAGGTACTGTGAAACCTACAGTAGCAATTTGAGTAGACACTACCTAGAAATAGATAAAATCCTGAAAGGAGACATCATCATCACCATCGTCATTATCACCATCATCATTCTTATCCTCATCACCGTCGCCATCATCAAATCACCATCATCACCATTACCATGATTCTTATCATCACCATCATCATCATCACTATTGCCATCATCACCATCACCAACAATATCATCACCACTGTTGCCATCACAATTAGCAAAGAAAATATTTATATAGGGCTTACTTTGCACTAGCCCCCATTATAAATACTGTCGTATATTAACATAATGATCTTGTGTTCTAGGTGCTATAATTATCCCCATTTTGCAGATGAGAAAAGTAAAGCACAGAAAGAATAAATAACTTGTTCTGCTTGAAAAAATCTTGGTTCAAATCCAGGGCTTCTGGCTCTTGTCTTTTCTAATAAAATATTTCTTTAATTTAAGGAAAGACAATCTCCTTCACAGAACAATTTTAGAATCTACAAAGAACTTAAACAAATTTACAAAAAAAAA